>QNGE01002909.1:0-22831 GCA_008508345.1 Paragonimus westermani
AGAATTACGCGCCGTATCAAATGTGTACTACCTGAACCTCAATAATTTACGTGAAAATACATGTTCAATGACATTCATCACACTTAATTATCGTATAATGTATGTTTGATCTCCCTCAGTTAATCGCATTCTCATTCCCCGTCTGCAATTCGTTACGTCAATTGTTTACATGTACACACTAAAATGTCACCTTCTTATCAAAGAATTCACAGAACGTAGCAGAACGCTGTATGTGAATACGTCTTTCAGTGGCGACACTGATTACTGTGGACTGTTCCTTCATCAGCACAACGTTATTAGTTTTGACATCAGTGTAAATCAAGTCTTCGTTTTTTCTGTAACCTTGATTCCACGTAATCCACATAACAGAGTCATCATTTGGGCAGCAGAGTAAGTAAATGGAAGCGGAGGAATTTAGGTTTTTATGAATTTTGTCACTCACTATTTCCTTTAACACCTCAAGGATGAACAACAGGAACTGGTGAAATTCCGGGTTCTTCCAACGGTTGCAGTCCGCCACAGGTCGACAATGTTGAGAAACCCAACACTCATGGCACCTCTAAGTTTCATTATTTTGCTGTTTAACTGGTTAATTCTGGATGATCCCAAACGAATCTTTCTTCCAGTTAGACTTGCTGTACATAAGTTCATGTAATGCTTCATTAGTCCCAAGCATGTTATGTGCACGTAAGCAAACGAAAAGCAGGTTACGATGAAACAATAAGGACATTCTTAATTACACTCAGCCTTGCATCTGACTCAGTGAACTTAAACTACCTTTCTCTTAAAGCTGCTGCTAACGAAGCTGATGAAGCATTTTTTCCTCAAAAGCTATGGAAGTTCTCCACTCATACACTGATTCCGCGGGACATACGTCGTCTTCTGTAATTATGTTCTCGTTTATTCTCCAAATAGAAACTAGTAGGAAGGCCGGATGATCTAAAAACCTTTCGCTTTATAAGAAACAGGTGCAAGTGGGGAATCCGTCAACATACCCAACATGTACAGTCAAAAATCCTACCGGTCGCCCGCGACAGTGAAAATTTTCCATCCATATATATGTACCACCAGAGGAAAACTAAACCCTCAGCGATTTCTCTGCAGCTTACCTACAAGGAAACCTCTTTCAACCCACTAGTGTCTCCGCCAAAGTGGCATCCAATTCTCTCAAAGGAAAACTTCCAATACTCAGTTTTAACAGCTGATTTCTGTGTGCTCGACGTTCAGGATCTCCTGTTTAAGATCAATCCCTATGGTGTCATGGGAGTAGACGCGATCCATCCACTATTCCTCAAGGTATCGGCCTTTGATTTGAAGTTGCCTGTCCACAATCTGTTTAAACAGACACTTCGGATCGGCATTCTTCCGGAGGCATGGGAATAGGCCACTGCAACACCCACATCAAATGCAAGCGATCGTCACACTCCTACGAGTTATCGACCGGTCAGCCTCACCAGCATCCCAATCAAAATAATCGGGCGTCCATTAAAACGCGCCATCCCTAAGCATTTCTTCGCAAATAACATTTTCTCTCTCACTCATAATGGCTTTCATTTTGATCGGTCATGCACAAATATGCATAAAGACACCGAGTGTACAAATTTATCGCTTGGAGGAGACCCAGGGAACCTATTCGGGAGACAGTGCACAGAGTGCAATGAACACCATGAAAGTTGAACTGAAGAAAGACCTAGGGATTTAGCTGTCATCTAATTGATCCTTCTTTCTTCATTACCAGGTGGCTGCTAAAATGGGAATTGGAACTCTTGGGATGACGTGAAGGCCCTTCCCAGGATAAACAGACATACTTCTCAAACGCTTTGTGGGGTCTATAAAAGACTACTGCTTGAGTATGTTAATAGAGTCGTATACGTCGGCTTGAAGGACATACTCGCCATTGAACGTGTTCAGCGAGTAGCCACCAAAATGGTCATTGGAGTCCCGCCTTGAAATTCATGATCTTTGTCCACTCGAGTTTCGGAGACCCGCAGTGAATTAATCCTTACGCGCTTTTTCATTAGCGCAGTTCTTCATTCCAGTAGCTGACAACAGTCGAAGAGGTCACGACAAGAAGTATTATAAGCTTCAACCCCGGACCTTCATTAGGCCACAGTCCTTCTCCAATGGAACGGCTTTCCATTAGCGGTTGTTAGCTGCCCTTCTTGGGACAGTTTCTAAATGTTACTAGATTCCCGTCCACTTGCAAATTTGTTAGAGTGGTATTCCACTCTGTCCTGTTAGTTTAGTGTTCTTGTTACTGTCTGTAACCTCTGCGAGCAGTGATGCACCCTATTTTCAATGGCTTTCTTTCGGGTCAACAGAAAAACGCTGGACTTGAAAATGGACAAACTGACTGGATCCGTGTTATTTGGGCCTGCAACCTCCAAACCTTGAACAATTCGCTGAACTGCTCTATCCATGTGTAACCACTCAAAAGGGTAATGATTGACGTGATGTTCTGGTCATCGTCGAGGTCCAAAGTCAATGTCTGTTCGTAAGCGACTACGGCTAGGTGAGAATACCCTTTTCCTGTGGATCTACACAACCGATGCTGAACATTTTTCTCAAGAGTAACGACCAGATTATTTTTCCGCCCGATGAATGTAAGCTGTTGCAGGTGCCCCACTAACCACACGATCCAAAAAAACTTGCACATGACGTTCGTACGGTGGCGGCAACAAACCATCCTTCGATTGAGTCCACTGGTCTTCAGTCACGCTATCTAGATCATCTGCGACATTAAGGGGTTTAAAAAGGCCGCAGAATAATTCCATGACGAACACAGGTGTTAAAAGGTACGTCAACCTTCCAAGGATAGGTCACAATTTCAAATGTGAGCTGTTGGAAAGGATTACGCCGCCGGTATACAGCTGAAGCCGGAGAACTTTAAAGTCCTCCGTCCATCGCCCACGTGTCACATGGTCTTTGCAACCATTCAAACAGAATTGAGCATATGCCTCACCATCAGTGAACGTAGAAGCACACTCCCAAGGTGCTCCCAGCACAGTACATGTATACAACGTCAACTCAGACATAACTTCCTTCACGTGAATGGGCATACTGCCGACATCTTTCAAAGACGAACGAGCTTCAAAGGCAGTCGCGCGAACGATCTCTCTGGGCGTCCTCTTCTTGTTGGTAACGACGAAGTTGTTGTCTAAACCGACTACAGTAATGATTGATGAAACTGTTACCAACCTGCATCATTTACCATTGAGACGTTTCTTGTCAACACTGCTAGAGTGACCGTTCAAGTTGAATACTCTAGAACGGATTCAGCGGACCCTGTATGTGTAAGCAAATCTTCCTTGACACTTTCCATGAAATATGGTCTCGTTTCACAGGAAGTTTCGACTAAATTCTCCAGTAAATATCCTAACAGTGACTCAGACAGGAAATGCTGCGGAACGGGAGGAATCGCTGATATCTTCTTCACTAACACTCAGTTACCTCTAGAAGGTACCTGGGGAGCTAGTTTAACAAAACGACATGCGCTAACAAGTGAACAAACGGGTAGCCTTTGTAGCGCCTTGTGGTTCATTCTCCACGCAACAATAGAATTATTATTCACTTGGAGTCCTCAAAACTATTACGACGTGGTGTACTTGAACAAAGTTGGTATGCGCGGCGTAGGTGTATGAGCACATTCTTGAATAGGAAAAGCGTCTTTATAAGCTTCAACAGCTTTGCCTCTCAAGTGGTATAGTAGAAAGATATTCATTGCATTTCGGTGAGTGATCTGGAAGAAACGCTCAAAGTTCACTCGGGGAAAAGTTGAGTGTTTCCTTATACCACTGGGGACGTAAATTAACTCAACATGCCTTAAATTAGCTCTAGAACGACGTAAATTTATCTAGTCTGCTGTAAACAGCAGCTTTGAACATCTAAAAACAACGTACTGTATGATAACGCAATCGTACACCACCTTAAAATAACTCCACACCAAATATGACATCTTACACACAGGATTTTCTTTCCGATAGGTGAATCGCGTTAGACTATGGCAGGAGAATCATTGGGTGTACAAACCAAAAAGCAAGGAACTAGATTAGCAACCAGTCTTGGAGCATTCATTCGTGCTACTGACTGCTAGCGAACGACGAGGTATTGTAGAAGCTCCGATCAATGACTTCTCCCAAAACATCAAGCCTTTCCACACAAATTTTTCGATCACAAGAAAAATGTTTGTTTTGAGATCTTTGGTAGTGTTGGTGGGAACCTGATTAAATCATTAACCAATGCTTGTTCACGGGATGGTATTTAGATTCAAAAACTTTGGCCTTCGGTACATTCCTTAATCCCCAGAAGAGAAAATTATCACTCTGTTTCAGCTAGTTGCTGTTCTGGCCAGCAAAAACCAGATGGATATTAACCATAACAAACTGACTGAATTCGGCTGAATGGGGCTCTGAATTTTAAACCTTGCGCTGAACGTAGAAGTACAAGTGGGTTGGGAATATCTGCGATCACAAGAATCGCAATTGTTCCCTAGTACAACGACGATGCTATCAAGATGCAATAATTTACTTTGTTGCGTTTATCGTACGGTCGTTTTCCATGCAATATCAAAATGAGAGTCAAAACAACGGAAGCTGTTCCACACCACCTCATTAAACCCAACCGTGAGACTTCTAGACAGAGCTTTCTGTGAAGCGATGTGAACTGAACTGGACTGCAGAGAAATGAAAATAGTATATAAAACGTACATTATTCTCAGTCTGCTGTTATGATAGCGCAAAACATGCTGGCAGGAACCGCGTTCGTAAAACGTTGCTGGCTATTTACTTAGAGCTGAGTTAACGTCCCCATATTGCTCAAAACGTAGGATGGTATGTATAACTGGTTTACAACCGAAATCGTGCTACTCACAAGTGGTAGGTTACATTTTGTAAGGTAGGTGGGACGGAGCTACGAAAAGCGGAGCTCCAGCTGCATCCTATTTAACATACAAAGTCTACCACAAAATTTATGAGTCACAAAATTACGGGTTTCAGAGTAGACTAATGAAAAATCCCGCTTCCGCACTCAAACCGCTGGATATTAGTGGCCTGATGATAACCCCAGTCCGCCTGCTATACAGTGTGAGAATTTCTTCTCCAAACCCCAGTTCACACTGTACATAGGATTGTCAGGGTCTTTCACAGTGACCTAGAGATTTTACTGGTCTGCCTACGGTATAATGTGCAAAATAGTTCCAAAACTCATAACTGTACACTGTACTTAGACTATTGATGAGGTTCGCGTGGTGTTTGCTGTCGGAGTGTTTTACCGTATGCCATGTGACTGTGTGGGCCAATCCCAAACCACACACGCTTCCGGTTTCCTAGCTCTTCGACGGCCAGCCTCCTTAGCCAGCTTGTGTATCTCTCCTGTTTATAGTGCTATAAGAGATCATCCGTACGTTTCATCAAATAAATATCCGGTTTCTATTCTCAACGGCGTTTTTGTATTTCGCGCCTGGTGAATTCGTACCTGGGACAAATGACCTACCGTACCAGGTACTCAATTTCGCCTACTGTCTACTTGCTCCACGCGATCACGTTTTGGTCTGCATGCTTAAGGGCCTAGGCCCGTCAATGGCGTCACACACCCTTCCGGTTTGCTCGCGTGCTCGAGGGACGGATCTTGAACCTCCCTGGCCCCTTCATCATATGGGTGTCACTAGGCCCAGACCTATTGTAGTTATTGTATATTATACACTGGTTCTAGAGTGGAAATGCCAACGACCCTTGTTCACTAACAATTTAAAACACCTTCCCAGAAGTGCATTCGAAATGTAGTCCCAATGGGCTTTGAAGTCCAAAAACGTGGCAGGTTTTGGAAACAAACTGTGTTCCCAGCAATGCTTGTACATATGATAATTAGTTAGTTCTAAACTGATCTGGGACCAACGGTAATAACTGAGAGAAGAAAAAAGCGCGAAGTGAGCTTCTGCTCACTAGGCGGTGCTCCAAAGAGCGCCAATCGAAAAGTGTGTAGAATTTTCGAGTGCATTAAACAACTCTCGAGAAGGTCCAGGTCAAACGATCTGAGAGAATAGAATGATGGATGAGTCGTTAGGAAAAGGGCAAACGGTCACTGCGTGAAATTAGCTACACGACTGAAGAAAGCGGCACTGAGTTTACATCAGGCCTTCTATAGCAAACGTACACAGAATCATGCGTACAGAACAGACGTGCAATAAAATACGGTTGCAACGTGGATCTTCAAGGAAGCTACGTGATCGTTGGTCATTGGAAGTCTCTCTCAGTTACTCATATTTTTATTGCGCGTCTGGTATTTATTGCGTATACTTGGGAAGCAATAATTTGATTCGTGTATTTCATAAAGTATCATTTGATGGAGTCCATATGACACAGTGGATTGGGTGCGTTACGGAACGTAAATTGTGTGGCTTTGTAGCTCACCTGGTCAAAGGCTTGCCACGCTTAGGCATGTTGTTTCAGTCGTTGGTCCAAATCTGGCCGAAGCCCGGACTTTTTGCTATGGGGCTTATCTATAAATGGAGGTTTTCTTTGTAGACTCTAGTCACAAATTTCAGCCACGTGGTAGTCTGAACTGAATGTTTTCGATCGGTCGCCCAAGTAAATTCCAGCATTCTGGGTCTTTGTGAAACCACGTTGTGGTGTTTTTTTATCGGTTTTTCCTTCATTTTACTAGTCTCGGCTAACTGCTAAATTGGACAGCATTGTACATTTTTGTTTGAGCTGACACAAAAAATAGCAACCCAACACATAAGTAAACTCTGCTACGTGTATGTGTCAGTTCTTCTTATAAAGTCGATGATTGATAGCCAGATGAAACATCTCATCAGCTGTTTAGATTTTGCCCCCATTGGTTTGCAACGTCAACCACGCTTGGGAAACTGCGAATAGCCTGTATTATCACTGAATGTTCCGTGAACATTGATCATCCGCGTTGAGCCCGGTCGTTGGCCTCAGTGGTCAATTTGCATCGACATTTATTGCAGTTCATTCATTTTTTCCGACCGCAAATTGTTCACCCGTATGTGACCGTTTTTGCTCGCCTTATTTACGAATAGGTTGTTAGTAATGAAATGTCTCAATGTGGTGTTAAAGTTGACAGTGATTTCATTCAGATATCCGTCAGTAACCGACTTTCAGGTTTTTGTATTTTTAATCTCAGGTTGTGGTTCGGGCAAATCGCGGCCATATTCAGAACTCAGAGTAAATACCAGTCCATGGTGTATTCGTATGCGATTCAGTCTATCCCAGTGGGGATTTTGGAGGAATTTATGATCTTACTCACCAAACACCTTCCAAGCACCCAAATGTCACTTTAAAAGAAGCTTTGATGAATAGAATGAGACTGTCGCTGCGAAAGAATTCAGGCCAAGTGTTTTCCGGCACCAAGCTGGAGCGTCGTAAAGCGTCAAAACTGCTTCGACGTATGAAAATGTTGCTTGGGACCCAAAAAATGAACTATTTTCTTTTTTACAGCTTTGGTCTGAACATCTCTCTCTGTCTCTCTCTGTCTATCCCCGAAATACTGGCGTCGTTCAATTCCACTCTCCCTATTATGGAACTAGTTGACGCTGATAATAAAATCTTTGACACTAATTCATTTTCTCAACTATTGCCTGTCGCCTTCTTCACTCCATCTCAACAATCAAATAACACATCGACCGAGCAATTAGCCGCACTCACAATGTAGATATAACAAATGGTGAATCACATTTCCCGTAGGAGTCGGTCATCATTGAGCATACTTTTATTCAGTCGTCAGCATTCTCACACACCAAACAGGTATGCATCACTCAGTTGATGCCATGAATACTTCGGTCACCGCGCAAGGAAGTGCAGTCAACTGTGTCCATTCAAACTCTTCCATTCTGGAAACACACCGGCCAGTCAGTAGAGGCAATGGCTGTCGCTGACCTAATTTCAACCTGTTGCTTACTCTTCATATCACACAAGTTCACAGATAACGGTTACTTATTAATACGCTTTAACTGGAGTTGTAACTCAAGCTACACCTGCGACCACTCTGGGTCGTCCAGTACATAATCCAGGACGTGAAAACTCACGGTGTTTGTCCTCACATCTGTGTTACCCAGCTCCGATTTGACGACTGGGCTAAGCGAATGCATGATTAAAACGGATGGAATTTTCAACGAATGTAAGTAACTAGAAAATAGTGGAATTCGGGCAGGAAATTTAATGCTATGTGTAAATGTATAGAACTATACGGATATAGGAAGAATCGAATCTGGTGTATACAATAAGTTACAACAAATACCAAGAAGTACCAAGGATAACAGATGAAGTGTACTCACCAATATCCTGAAGCTAGTTCGTTGATCCTTAGTTAGTACGCCCAATGTTACCCCAGCCTTATTCTAATGCGATTTGGTAGTCGTAAGGACTAGTTATTGGGTCTGTAAACAAACCTTACTGATTTACTCACCGTGCACAAGCGTTCAGTGTAACAAGTAAAGACGCTAGAAATATAGACGTGGGGGAGCCTCTAGCACAATCACACGACAGATGTTAAAGAGGACGAATGTCGACGGGAGCCCTAAACAACCTTCAGAATTTAAACAAACGTTGGACTGGTTGGGTGACGTTCTTAACAGCGATAACTAATACACTGTTATTCTGGGGGAGTGTAAACAACAATGTTGGTGATGGCGCCCGTTCATTACACAACCACAAGTAAAGCTGATATCCACGCCAACGCAATGACTGGTGTCGTGAACAGGCTCGGTGGTGCTTGTAAAGTAACTCTTACTTCACAGGAATTTCAGGATTTTCGGGATGTTGAAGGTGAACTCTACAGTTTCTCTGCATTAGAAATGACATAGCATGTGAGCCTACGAATTTTAACTTAATTCGTATTACGTAAAACTTAGTCATACATGCGGTAAATCAACAACACAGTGTTCAGTTAGCAGTTTTAAACACTACGCTCCTCGCAGTTTAGGCGATAGTCTGGGTTTTCGTCGTGATGAAATTGCGCTTTCTTCGGACACTCGGAATTTCTCGTCTGCCTTGACTCAATTGTAGATAATTCTTCAGTAACTGAATTCAAATCTGGAACAGACCCCGAAACAGAATTTTAAGTCTCAGAAGATTCAAAAGACAATGTTAAAGAAAGTTTCGAAATCGTCTTGCACTTAAGACCAATATTAGATGGATTACAACTAATGGACATGTTGAAATACTGGACTAAGCATTTGTGAGTAACAGTTTGCAATTGTCAAGAATGGATAAAGCAGGTGCAATAGTACGTTTAACAGAAATACAAGTGGGCTTCAAGATACCAGGATATTTCAGATGATTCATGAAATCAAGGGAAATAAGATATTCGACACTACCAGAATCAGTTGTAAAGGAAGGATTGGGGTCAGTGTCAATTGTAAATGATTGCGTAGAAATGATGTGTAGAACCAACGGAATCATTAAAAATAGTGATAAGAGCAATGGATTGAAAGTTAAGTGAGAGACTCTGCTGTTCTAAATAAGTATGGACTAAACACGTCTTTGTACTAAGGCAGACGACCTAGATGTGGCCTAACCGATCACAGTCATGGTATTCAGAATTGCGCAACCGACAGATATTCCGATAATGATTATGACCGCATTACTTACAGCTGTTCCAAATTTGGATAAAGTTTGGACTAGACTAAAGTGATTTAGCGGCTGGCTTTCTCTAGTGAACTATCTTTCTTCTTATCTGTCCGTGTTATTGCCGAGCCTGCTTCCTAGCATTGTTGGTATTGTACAGCATAGATGGTTCTTCATTCAACGCGGTCTTAACATTTTGAAATTCTTCACAAAGAGTTCTGGTAGGTGGAAAAAACGTCTCCGCCAATAGTAATAGCTTTTGTTGAAGGCCAAAGGCATCGGTTTCTGTGGTTAATGGTCACCGAAAATACATCTTGCAGCCTGAGTTTGAAGTCGAAGGAGTAACTTGACTAATTGGATTTTCTTTTCTCAGTAAAGTATAGCACTCTGCTTTTTCCATAGCTCCGGGTTTGATGACCTGAACGTGCATAATTGACAGATGCCCCGAAGAAACGTACTGGAGTGAGGTGGGTCCGAAGACGCTAGATTTTAATTAAAGCATATCCATCCTTACCGAAAACCATGAGAAAATGCAATGTTTTCTTCCCTTCTTTCACACCTTTCCGCGTCATACACTAAATTTCAAAAAGTTTCGAACAATTATTGGTGTCCTGTGAACTTGGAACGATATTCGGATTTTCTGCATAGAAGTGATTCATCACACGGAATTTGCTAATCACAACACCGATCGTAGTAGTTTGGAATACTCAATAGTAACGGTAAATGTACTTAGCTTAAATCCAGAGCTAGTTCCTATGCAGCAGCAGTAACACTGTAAACCGTGTTATCCTCAGCACAAATATTCATAAAGTTGTACGAAAATAAGTGTTCTGTTTGAAATCACAATTACCACACTTTCTCTTGTTCAGCTCATCACATCCATCTGGTATGAAGTGATCAGTCAGCCGATCTGTCATCAACAGAGCTAGTAAGAATTGCACCAGTGATGTCTTAAATTAAGAAAGGCTAGCCGTTAATCAACATCAAGACGCCTGTATCAAAATAACCACTGAATGTACGTCGGATAAGGGAGAGACCCAAAAGACCAAATCTTTCCATTGTGATTTGTAGACACTTGTACGGTGAGCAAACATCTGGGGCAATTTAATGCGTTTCCAGCGAGAAGGCCATCCGGACCGTATTTCGATTGGGTAACATATTAGAACAGCTGGTAAGGCGACCAAACAGATTGTTTATGAAATCGAATTCGGTGAATGTGATGCCACCTGGACGTGCGAAAAAGGGGGCAGTTGAAGGTGGGAGTTACTGGCCACAAAGTGTACACATGGCTCTGTCGAAAAGAATCGTATTAGCTGCCAAAAGTAGATGAAAATGCCGTCATTGTGTTATAGGCATTGCCAACGAACGATTGTTTTGACCAAGGTCGAATTACTCATAGGGTCTGTCTTTCCATGTGCAGTGACGTTTTAGTGGTGCTCTTGTGGCGTCCTTCTTGTCTTGTATTTCATTTTGTTAATCTTGCATAATTATTGCATTGAATCACATTGTACATATTTGTCTGACTTGAGAACAATGGATGAAGCACATTTTTGAAATAATCCAACTGCACGTAAGTGTTGGTTTTTCCTACGACTTCAGTAGTTGTCCCTCTGCTAGAATATTCTGTTGTTCGATCGTCTTTCACTACCATTGGTTTGCGACATAAATTGCGCCAGGGACACCTCGACTAGTCTTACAATAACACCGGATGTTTCATAGACACTGTTTATTCTCGGTGAGTCTAGTCCCTGACTTCGGCCGTTGGTGTACATCCAGAATTAGTGTAGTTCATCTTCCCACCACATTCTCATTCTTCACTTCCAACACGCACACACTACTCACAACAGTGACAAACCTTTATCTAAAGTATGGCGGGGACTGGTAACCGACACCAACAGCAGACACACCTTCTTTACATCAAATTCATTCCAACCTGATGGTACAGTAAACTTAGCCAATCCGCTCAGGTGCAACGCAGGTTGAAGTAGCCAAGGCAGACCCCACCCGATATGTACTTTCTTATGATTTTGATTACAGCACTCCTTGGGAAGGCCACCGAGGTGGCTGAAACATTATGTATCACAACTTGCTGGCAACTTTCAGTCTATCAGATGAAAACCTATTAAATACGACCTTCAAGTTAGTTGAATCTATTGGTAGTAAATTTAGTTCTAGCGTCCTATGACTATTTAAGTTGGAATTTCGTTCTCTCCTGTGTTTAATTAGTTGTTATCATCACCAAAACTTATGCAGACTACTATTTCGAGCAACTATCTTCGCTGCGACGTATACCGATTTCACATTTCACTAACACTTCAAGTCCATGGATATATGGAACGTGTTTGTAATGGTGACAGTTTTAAAGTCAAATGCTATTTTGAAAATCACACGTTTGTAACTGATCGGTTGAACATAACCGTGATGGGGTAGTTATATAGGGAGAATGAACCAAACAACTGATAAAAACAGAAAATATGTATAACACAAACACACAGGACCAACGGCAGTTACCGATGAGTAAGCCTGAGGTGTACATGCCATGATGTACCCAATCTATGGCCGATATACAGGTAAACAATCAAAGCCGCGCATGCAAAACACGTCCTTGACCACTTGTGCATATCGCACAACAATCTGAACAATGGGGTAGGCTGTAGTTGTAGGTGCATCAGGAGATCTGCTTTTATAACTTAATGTCTAAATCGTGTTTTTATCTAACGGAAACTATAAATTCCACCTAAATTCAAAACATGCCAAGCAATCTTGTTTCTAACGCGTCACCTTCAGCTTAGTTACCACGCAGCAAATCTAGAAATGGCTGCTCAGTGGAGGTTGGTTTGTCCCTAACATATTCTGAATCGACTTCAATTTCGGAGATACAAACGTGGTCCCTGTGATGCCTTATAAACTGTTCCAGGGACAGTAGGCAGTGGTAAATTACGTAGTCAGACCTTGTTCAATCCAAGAGTGATTTATAAAACCATCCGTGCGAAGACGCAATCCCAGGCATTTGCTGACAACAAAGTTGGACGTAACCTGAAGGATGACTTAGGATGCTGCAGATTTAGGGATATATTTGACCTCTAAATCAACCGTATACTTTTACGCCAAAAACGTAGAGTTCATCGATAATTCACTTTGCATTTGTTTATCATTTTGGCCCGGTGACACAACTTAACTCCATCCTACAACACCGCATCCAGAACGTCATGGATTTACCACTAACAAATGCACTATCTCTGTCTGTTGTTGCTGTCCGCTCCTTATAAACAAGTTGCACCATTTTCCCAGTAGTAAATGGTGAAAACCAAACGAAATACCCTTATGTAAGACAGCTTACGCTCTACTATTCGCATTTTCTCAGATTTTTTCGGCTGATTCATTCTTCCAGAATGCACAGAAGACAACTGCCAGAGGGGATGTGAGGACACCACTTTGTTTCGATGATGATGAAACAGGAACAGGAATCTGCAGTGTGGTTTTGGCTCACTTGTGTGGATAACACAGTCAGTGTATGTACATCACAATTAATCTAACGTAATGTCAGGTACTCAAGTTCACACCAGAGAATGGAAACATGGCATCCTGACAGATACGGAGACTATCGAAATTTGGCTGTGAAACGTTGATTTATATTTCAAAAAATTCTCCTCGTATATTAGTGTTATCCGCACAGGTGAAATAATATTTGTAGTTGACCTCAATGTGACAGATGGGATACGAGCTTATTTCTAGTGTACGGACATCTTGTGAACTCTGCAAATAAATTTGCGTAGCCCAAACATTACGTTTCTTCAGGCCGCTGCCGTCAAAAGTGGTCTTCTCCTTAAATCAGAAAATCTGTTTCCGTATGGGTCATTAAATTTCCTTTTTTATTCAGTTCATCAAAATGACAGAAAAATACGAGCATTTCCGTCGATCGGTGCCAATCGATTACATGAAACGTTCAGTCTTGTAGGTTTAACGTATGGTTAGGAAATAATGGAACAAACTAACAACATGTAGGTGCATTAGCGGATGGTGTAAACCGTTCCAGTTCCAAGACAGCAAGAGTAATTTAGTCAGCAATGTCTCTTTTGTTCACGTGACACAAGCTCTACGCACACAGGTTGTCCAAATGGTTTGGCGTATCTCTCATACTAAAAATAATCAAATGCATCACGGATGATGGCATGAAGATAGGTGAACCTTAGCCAGCTGACAGTTGATAGACTGTTAGAATTTCAAACATACTCAAGTGAAATCTTGTTCTTAAACGCAGGTGTGATGCAGTGACTGTGTTGCCTCCCTAAGAATATCTGATACAAACAAGTAATTACCCAATTCCTCCCGATAGATATAGTCACTACAGTGTATAAAACAGGGGGTCCAGTGTCACTGAAGTTAAATGTGTAATCTATCACATGACATGACCGTTTGGACTTAAGCCAACATTTATTCATTATTTCAGATTTGGTGAGTACGAAACATGTGCTCTACTCACCACTGTCTGCAGTGTCTAGAGTTACACACAATCTCGTTTATTGTCATTTCGAGTAGAACTGAACTGATTATGGTGAATATTGCGCATTGTTATTTTCCTACTGGTCATTGCGGTTGGCTACAGACGATGTAAATACTATCGGAAATGATCTAGTTGTCAACACAACTCATCAGGTTATTTTGGTTAGATATTTGCTAAGATCGAACTGTGAGTGTCAGTCCGGAATGATAACACAGTTAAAGACCGAATGTCATTCATGTCAGCTAAATTCTTAACATACACCGTTTAAGCTCTGTAACACATGTTTCTTCTCATTATATGTCTACCCCAACACTTCGTTGAATTAAAACTAATATAACCAAACAAAATTGCATTTTCACATACCATTTTCTGTTCGATTTTTTAATAAACGGTGATGCACCCAGCCAAATAAATTTTAAAATATGAAAGACATCTGTTGGTTCCTGGATTTCTCATTGACTCATCCTTTTGAAAATATTGATGATGATGGTAATAATGGTAGTGAATTTGGTTAACCTTGAAAGGAGTGGATGTTGAGCCAGTAGTTGAAGAGAGTTGAGTTGGAACACTGGCAGTAATACGGTAAGAAAGAGGGTGCAGAAAGGCGCTGAAAAAAACCCTGAGTGGTTTGTTGTTTAATACTAATCAATTCGCGGAGCTTGTCGTTTCGTTGCGAACACAGACTGCTGTTTGGTGAATTGTCTGTTGTTATTTCGACTGGTGTTTACTCGCATAATTGTGCAAAAAAGTGTCCATCACAATTGTTGGATTTTTATTCGCCTAACAACTAGTATAGTTTATGAAACACCGAAGGGAAGTCGGTTATAGATATTCATCTGAAATACATCAATCTTTCATACGTAATAGTTGGACATTGATCTCTTTCATTTTAAGGTGTTTTTTCGAGGCTTCGACAGAAAGTAGTAAGGTCGATTGTGTCACATGATTCTTTCAATCGATTTTGTTGTTTAAACCCAAACTCAGAGACCTGCTTGAGGGTTAACAGCTATGGCTTTTCAGATCAAGTTGTATCAATATTGGTTAGCAGGATTCTTACTGTGTGGTGTGGGGACAGTGGTAAACATCGCTTGCATCGTCCTAGTCTACGGAACCTTGCGGTCCACTGACGGAAAAGTTGTGATAATTGCGCTGTTGACATTTATGCAGTCCGTTGTGGATTTCCTGGCGTCTAGTCTGTATATGGTGAATTCTCTCGTGGATCGTTTTCTGCTAGATCAACAACACCCATGTTATATGTTCTACCGACGGATCACCGTCTGGTTGCTAACCGGGTTAAGAGGTGCCTTGAATTTTTCGGTAGCCACACATAGTTTCATACAACTCGTCTATCCGTTCGTCCACGTTAGCATACGTCGCGGTGTTTTGGTGATTCTGGGTGGGTTCTCCGTTACATTTACACTGTTTACAATGGCTGTGGCACATCTGGACTCGTCTGAAACTGACAGACGATGTGCATTTGTTCCCGATTCACTTGTGGATTATGTAGGATTCGTGCGCGTGTTTCATTTGATTACCTTCGTGTATCAGTTCTTGTTTCCCCTCACCGCCAGTGCTTATATGTATCACAAAATTTTCGACACAATACGCGGTGCTCATAGTCAGGTTGGTCGAAACGTGTATAAGGAACTTTGGAAGACCAGAATGTGCGACGTGTATTTATTTTTGTTCTGCGTTTCTCCTGCTCATATTTGCGCATTTTTGGTACGGATGCACTCAGAGAAGACAAGCTATTCAAATAGTCGACTCGAATTAATTAACACTTATCTAATGATCTTCTACCATATTGCATCCCCCATATATTCACTCACATTTCGACGATCGTTCCACAAAACATGGTTATCAGAATATTGTTCAAAACGATATTCAACGAGCTGTAACCGCGGATAGAAATGATACCTCGTTTGTGTGGTTCTCGCGTTTACAGTCCAAGTTAATCAGTTTATTTTTTCGATTCCTCTGTCAATCCTCTGTCAAAATTCATAAACTGAATATTCAGTGAATTGCCAAGTAGATAATTTATTGTGAGCACTGTTGTATGCGCGTCAAGGCCGCGTGTGTGTCCCACACTCGTGCAAGGCTCGAGGTGCATTCTGATAGGTGGCGGCTTCAACGACCATGGGCTCACCCGTCCACGCACTTAAAAACGACAACGCCTGTTAGTGCGACAGTACAGTGTTTTGTCACGTGTTCTCCCTAGCACTGTTAATGCCTGTAAGGCTTATTGCTGATCGAGCCAGAATAGTGATACAACACTGACGTCGCGTTAAACGAACCTGTCCGATGAATTCTAACCTGCAACCTCCGGAATCCTATTGGCGTAATGCTACCATATCGCCTACTGAAAGTGATTGGACACAGTGGAAAACTGCATTGGTGGGAAACCAGCATCAGCAATACAGTCTGGGACATTCGTTCGCCTGAAGAAGCAACAAGCGAGCAAAGGTCAGCCGGCAATGTTGAGACCGATTGGGGTAGCTCGGGCCTGCGGGCTAGGAACGTACGAGCTTACAACCGACCGCGTGTTCTCTCTAGCATTGTTATTGCCTATAAGGCTTACTACTGATCAAAACAGAATAGAGATACAGCAGCACACTCCGGTGTAAACATTATTTAAATCTCTAGTCTAACCTTCTGATTCAAATACCGACTTTGTCCCTCAGTGAATTGTTCGGTCAACCACTTTCAACAGTTGCAAACGCTCGGGGTTCAGATCGTTCATAAGCATTTCAACATTCTTGCCAACAGCAATGAACATCAATACACCAGTGATTTTTACTGACGCTTAACTGCCGTGCAACCATGAAGAAGACGAAGACTTTGAGTGAGAACTCTAGACGTTTTCCTCTCTAAATCAGGCCGTCCTTGCAGTATTTCAGCTCACATACAACCATGAATACTCACACCATTCTAGGCGCTTGCTTAGGTGCAAACTGATAGAATACTGTCACAAGGAACCGAAGAAAGAACATGCTACTGGCACTCGGAGCTACGGTACCTTTTGGTCAGCCTTATGGCCGTTCAGTACGAAGGAATGAGCTTACCTACTGAGTTTATTCTCGTAATGTGATTCTTCTCAATCATGTTTCGCTGCTCATACTTTTCATTATCACCCGGCAAACGATTTTTAGCGGTTTCATCTCACTTAGTACCAACAGCTATTCGACGAGTAATGCTTTCCTGGCCGACCTCCACATTGCCGTACATTCCAACGTGTGCTGTCTAATCGCTGGAGTTGTTCTAAGATCCAGACAAATTTGCTGTCATTGTACAGTTTCATACGGGCAGCTTAAGCCTTACCATTCATGAGTACATTATCAGAAATAACACCATTATACCGGTAGTTCTTATAGATGCTTACCAGAAGAAAAGGTCCAAACATAAGCGCACTTTAAAGGGAAGGAGTAAAACGTCGCTTTCGGTGTTCCTGCATCCAAACTTAAAAAAAGTAACATTGTGTTCCAACATCTTGTCAAAGCAACCAATTTGCGAATGAAAATATGACACTATCAACATGACGGTTGCTTTTCGGATCCCGTTGCTCTACCCTGTTAAGAGGGTGATGTCATAAGTGAACTGACAAAACGAACTATGCGGAATGGCAAGGTCGTGGGAACATGTTCCTTGAGAATATGAGAACTTACGAGCATAGTCGAATATTGACTTTCTGAATCGAAACTGAAATACTCCAATCCACATTGCCTGAAGCAGATTTAATGCTGGGTGAATGAATCAGTGTTATTACGATTAGCGAATCAGAATGCGGCTGCACACTCAGAGACCTGTATCTTTCATATCTATCTGAGCTGTACCTTTTCGTTGAGACTAACATAACCGGATTCGTCCTGACGCCAAAACTACCATATGTGGAATTGAACTCAGTTCTCTTCAGCCCTGGTTGCCTATTATGTCAAATATCTGTCGTCAATACTCACACTCCCTGTGATCTACTTTTAACCCATTTTCCATAACCTCTGAAGTCAACGTCTTCTGCCGCTGCGGTTGAGAATTGAGCTATACGACCAAGTGCATAATTCTGATGGAGACGACCCAATATAGTCTTAATCCGGAGATTATGTAATTAACACCCAAATAATTTTTCAAAATAACAAAAGTGATTTAAAAGTAAGTAAATGAATACTCATAATTAAATACAGGTCATGATTAGATTGGTTACAGGAAACAACTTGGTCTATTGATTGTTCGGTGATGATCATGACACTTAACGGGAGCTGGTTGGTCACGGCTAGTCTCGTGTTGTTCCTCTACCTTTTTGCTTCTGAACACTTACAAGTGGCTGTTGATCTTGTTGACATAAATTGGAGGCAATTCACGGTTGATGGCAGATTCCGTGGTCAGATGCACAGCATTAGACTTCAACTGTACCCATTTAAAGTCCACCTACAGTGTATTTTCCTGCAATCAATGAGATTTCAGCTCTGGCTGACCTATTCTTGAAGCAACTGTGTTAGTTACAGCCACACACGAGCCTAAAATTGTGCGAGACCGGAGTGCTAAACAAACTCTCTACTGTCCCTCAATAAGTAATTGCGACGAACATCAGTTTATTTGGAACTTATGATTCCGACTTCAGTGATTACCTTGAATCAACAGTGAACTCTATATGACCTAGTAGGATGGGTAGATGATTGAATCCAAACGTGTCTACTGAGTCTGAACATTCTAGCAGTGCTGTCGCCTGGAGTCAAATGGAAGCCTAGATACTCTGTAAACAAATTCCTTTCAAGTCACCAAACTCTCTGAGAGAATTGTCAGCAACAAAATTACCAGTCGATCGCTCAGTAAACTTCATATGTGTTATGTGTTATTTCGAATAATAATTGAATGGAAAAGGTGATGGAGATCCAGAGACAAAATTACGAAACTAAAGGCTGTTCGATTAAGGTGATGTAAGTAGATGGAGATCACACGCAAAAGAAAATCAGCAAGCTAAAGATTTCCATAAACAGGACAGCGAGGAGGAGTGAAGAGAACAACGGTTGTGAAATGAACATTGTTAATTGAAAAAAGTCTGTATATATGTGCCAGCAACCCGTGTTGACTAAATGTACAACAATGAAACTGTGACAGAGAATTGATCGAAAATGTATGTTTATTCGAAAGTAATGTTTCCATGAAATTACTAGTTGCATAGAAATTTTAGCGTGACCGAGAAATTCCGATGATGCGTTATTAATTGGGGCCGACAGAGTATTTACTCTATCCCCTGTTGAAACCATCCGGCAACTTCAACGAGATGATATACCTGGAGTTCGTAGCTTGATAACACTCATCACATGAATAATAATCGATTGATTAGACTGGTGAGGTCCTTGACAGAACGCACAGGAATACGGTATTGCAAATTACCAAATATTTTATTCTTTTAGTTTTTCCTCAGTCAAAAGAAACCGCTTCAACCTTTGTTTTACCAGGTAGGTTCCAATTTGTGATGCAATAGTTAGCTAATCACAGAAACTGGATCGATTCGGTGAAAATGGCAGCAAGCAGAACACAATAGGGGATGGAGATCAATCATTTATCGATCGGCAAATAATTAGCAATGCATAAAGCTCCAGTGGAAATTCGGTTCAGTTTTCAACGCTCGTATAAACCGGAAGTGTGTGTGTGTGAGTACGTGAGCCGTGAAGGTCAATGCGTCTATCATGTGTTACGTGTTGGTAGCTAATTATCAACGTTAAGGAAAACTTGTCCACATATTTATTTCCTTCATAAAGTTGAACATGGTAATGAGAATGCGGACACTGGTCGCAGCTAACATTTCATACTGCCCATGGGATTTCATGGCTCGTAGATATTTGTTTATACGTGCACATTTCTGGTTTCAGATGGCTCATCACGAATTCAGCAATGTATTAGAAACAGGGATCCGGTCGACGCGTCACAATCCTACATAGGGAGTCAAACTTAGTCCGATATCCTTTAGCCAACAGGCGTCTGACAAGTGACAGAGGCTAGTGTGAACGTGCACCCACGGCGAATAAATACGGCTAAACCCAACTTTGTTCCTAGGCCTTTTTTCCATACGGCTCTCATCGTAGACTTTTTAACCTGTTGTGGCCTTATTTTCTCACTCACTTCACCTAAATCCTACATTTTTTAACAATACAACTGATATTCACGTGCACATAAGCGGTGCCCTGTTTACCACTCTTATGAACGTATGTGTACAATTCATTCCGTATTTTCCTTGCGTTTGCTATTAGTGTTCACCATACGACACCAGACTGTCAGCGTCGAAACGTGACGACAGGATTCAAGCGAACAATCCTACAAAGCGTATGAGGCAAAAGGATTTCTATTGGGCACTTACTAGACCGTACGATATATCAGTACATCCGTGTACTGATCGAAAAGGGTTAAGTTGGGCTCGCAAAATAATTACTGCCGGAAATGTGTTTGCTCACCAGTTGATAAGGCAAGTATGATCCATGGACCTGCAAGAGTTCGGTAAATTCCACATGCGTCTCTCGCCCACGTGATCGTACGACAGCGCGTCATCCGGTAGTTGCATATCACTCGACCGAGGGGCGGGGATGAATGTACCGCAGATCATTGGTTGGTAAGCATCAAACTGTTTATCCACGTCTGCGAACTCGTCTATTATAGACTGTTCGCACAACGAGCAGTTGGTAAACGTAAACATAGGCCGGGTGTTACAACGTACAGTTGCCGTTCGTTTCAGAGAAGCTCACCCATCCATTACCTCTAGTAGTATGTAACAATATCTTAAGAGGCAAGTCGCGACAGTAGCCGTTGAAACATTGACCCGTTCAATGATAACGCTACAGTTTTCTTGAGCCTGATACGAGAGCAGAATGAAGGGTGTGTGTTTCCTGTAACAGGCGTCAGCAGTGAGTATAAAAGAGTGATATTTCGTAGGGCTCGTCGAACGGTTTCATGGAGCCAACTACGACCATTGAAGAAAGCCAGGTGAGTGTGTGCGGGGCTTTACTGACAACTGATAAGCCAGAGAATTACAACAATTGCTTACCCCATCCGTCCAGTCTACAAAAGCACCGGAAGACATCATAAAAGTCTGACGCAATCACTTGGTTAGCCAACAGAAACAGTCAGCTACTATTGGTTGGGTGAACGTGAATAACCTATTACAATACATCAAGGCGTTATTTGCACTCGCCTCAGATTTAGTAGAGGTACAAAAACTATAAAGTGACCAAGAATCGTAAGGCAAAAATGGGCTTGAACAGAGAAATCAGAAGACCGGTTTTGTAAGATGGTAATGCCATTTCGTATGTTCTCGTCAGTTGCTAACACATAACAGCAGTGAAAATAAAAAAAAATATTTAAGCGAATGAAGTTCATTGGTCAAAACCATGGCAGACGGCCTTTGCACACAGAGGACCGGTTGCTACGCGTGACTAGCTACGCTACGGGTGTCTTGAGGATGACAGACTTGTGATGACGCATCAACACGCGGAAAGCGTTTGTCGGGTCGACCACATGACCGGTCTTTAGCAGGTGTCTGGCGATCAAATAAGCCGGCCTGAGTTGTTTGGCTGGGTCGCGTCTGGTCACACTACACATCAAGTCCTCGGTATTCTGGGGCACGTGATCCTGTATTCTAAAGCGCAGGGATCAATCAGTTCTGCCGCTATGTGTTAGCAATTGACGAGAATATACGAAATGGTATTACCATCTTGCAAAACCGGCCTTCTGATTTCGCTGTTCAAATTCATAACTGGGGAAGGATGTTTTATAAAAATGGGCTGTCAGGAAAATTTGTGAACCACAGTTATCCAGTTTTAATATGTGCAGAATCCAAATTCGGTTCGGATATCAACATAGGTAAATCATTTTCTTCCGTTTCGTTTACTCCAGATGGAGTTGCTATGCTTAACTCTAGAATTTTCATCAATAGAGACTTTATGGATATGCGCATAAACTTCTGCTATCTGGGTAGCAATTTGTCAACAGATCTGTCAGTGGACTGCAAGTTGTGAGCTTATGTGAAATAGGCTAGAGCTGTTTTCGTATGTCCTGAAAAACGTGTCTGAAAAAGTCTGATCTTAACTTGAAAACCAAGCTACCCGTTTACTTCCTAACGTTGTTGTTGTACTACAGGGGAAATTGCACTAATATCAACGGACTGTGCGGTATCTGAGCCATACATTTCAGCAACGTCTTGGAAATACATCGGACATTACTTGTTCGAACATAGTTTCTAACACTGGGGAAGTTCGTCCAGCAGAACTGGACAGGACTGAAAAGCGTACCACTTCTCGTACACCGCCACCCACCCGCTGCCTTGCAGTACAGGCTTTTGAGCGAGAGGCTTTCGTTGATAACCCTAATCGTTCTCCTGTCTAGGTCTGGGCGTCCTGACAGTATCTCAGCCCACACACAACCATGAATACTCACAACACAAACAATTCCATACTGCCTCGGCCGTCTCGCAGTATAAACCGAGTCGTCCAATCTGCTGCATACAGCAGGGTGGATAGGCGAAAACATGCTAATGCTGACCCATCCCCCACTGTCCTATCAAATTTAGTTCTCAGGCACATTCCGACACCCTAATTCTGATAACTTCTCTGCAGGTCTCACAGCAGATATAATTAATCATAGTAACACTGTGACGATAAGTCCCAGCTCTCGCTACTCAGTCCCAGACCTCCCTCGTCCTGTGCTTCGACCTAGAACGCAAATTAATATAGGTGCCTTCAACGTTCGTACTCTA
>QNGE01002909.1:33999-49966 GCA_008508345.1 Paragonimus westermani
AGAGTACGAACGTTGAAGGCACCTATATTAATTTGCGTTCTAGGTCGAAGCACAGGACGAGGGAGGTCTGGGACTGAGTAGCGAGAGCTGGGACTTATCGTCACAGTGTTACTATGATTAATTATATCTGCTGTGAGACCTGCAGAGAAGTTATCAGAATTAGGGTGTCGGAATGTGCCTGAGAACTAAATTTGATAGGACAGTGGGGGATGGGTCAGCATTAGCATGTTTTCGCCTATCCACCCTGCTGTATGCAGCAGATTGGACGACTCGGTTTATACTGCGAGACGGCCGAGGCAGTATGGAATTGTTTGTGTTGTGAGTATTCATGGTTGTGTGTGGGCTGAGATACTGTCAGGACGCCCAGACCTAGACAGGAGAACGATTAGGGTTATCAACGAAAGCCTCTCGCTCAAAAGCCTGTACTGCAAGGCAGCGGGTGGGTGGCGGTGTACGAGAAGTGGTACGCTTTTCGGGAAGATGCCAACCCTCTTCTAACTCCCACCATGGAGGACCAGGAGATTGTGGTTTGTCAGACCTCTACCCGTTGTCCTGCCTGGTATGGGTAATTCTGTCCAATTTAGCCCAAAATTTCATCGAGATGCACAAGCCGTCACAGCACGTCAAGGTCCAGTCTCACCTTGACGGATCTTTTCCTCGCATACCTGGAATCACAAGCAATGTGTGAATTCATCTGCCCTCCATGTATTTGGTGGCGGTATGTAGATGACACCTTCGTAATCATGAAAGCTTTCTAACGATGCGAGGCTTGTGGATGTTAGTGTCGATATCTTCTACCAGTGTGAGTGTTCAGCGTGCCGTCAGAATCACGTATTATCAAGAACCTGCAAGTGATCCGAGGAAGGTAGAAGTATTGTGCTACAGTTAGGGAGTTCACGAGCACCCCACACCACTGGCTGAAACCAATCACTGTCATGGCAGTCTCGTAATCAATGACAAGCCTTTGTCTACAAACTTGTTCAGATTTTTCTTCGCTATATATTTGCGCTCAGTACTCACTTTACCAACAGCAGACCGAACCATGAGCTCCATGGGTAGAGCTCAAAGCTGTAAATGATGATGGCGTCCTACAAGTAACAGCGGTTAAGTGCCAGGGGATTCTTAATCCGGAGCATTTCCAGAAAAGAAAATCTGCCTTACTACGCTTGGCCTTCTGTGCCGCCCATGCTTTGCAGTCGTAGAGTGTAAGCACAGAAACGTGGGGATCAACCATAGGTCAGAACTGTTTTTAACCATTCTCTTCAAGTAGTGTTTTTCTTTGTGGAGTGTGTAGATAATGTCACCCCCTTCAAAAAACCAGAAGCGAACCGCTTCTCGTTTATCCATTTCTGGAAGCTGTAGCACTTGAAGCAATATTCCGTGGCAGAGGTGAAAATGAATTTCCTTCATATTTGAATGAACTGCGTATTTTGGAATTCCACTTTTTTCAGCTCGACCTCTAACACGTTTTTCGGACTCCTTTTAATTCCAATATTAATTTTGTTGGAAGTGTCATTCATTTTCTCATGTGCGGCGTTTCTTGTCACCTCAACTTTCAAATGAGGTTTCGTCAGTGTTGGATGGTACTGCCCGTCTGCCGATGGGCCTGTCGTTGAAACGCCTAGCCGCTTTTTCTATTTCCCACCAGAGTGGGCGTAGTGACAAACCAGCACTGTCAAGCTAATGACGTTTTCCACGTTCATCATGTCAGACTGTGCATACACCAACTATTCGTCCGTTTGCTAGAGCGTAGTTGTGCATCACCCGTCAAACCGCACATCGCCTACTTGCCAGTTCGGTAGGTCCATTCCCCAGGCCAAGTAGAGTAGCGACTTGAATTCGCGTGGGCACGCTGGCGTTGGTCAGTTCTACTGCAATAACACGCACAGTGCTACATAAACCACAAGTCATTCTGGTGTTGAGCCAGAATAAGCCGACCACCACCAATCTTGATCATGTCCACAGTTCCGGTAGCGCCAACCTGGCCGCTATGCTAGCGAAACATCCAGTCCGCTGTTTGTACGGCGTAACCGGGCCAGGCAGGCAACTGGCCAGTCAAGAGAACTGATTGTGCGTCATTTGCCTACACGAGATGGACGCGTCGACAAGCTGAATTTACCGTGCGCTGTTATTTTGTGTGCATATGAAGCACCAACGTTTGTTTCGTTTTCAAAAACTTCTAGGTTTCCTCTAGTTCCGGTAAGATACTGAACTCCAGCGTTCTGTAGCCACACTCGTATCTATTAAATTTTTCTTAATGACAAAAACAATTCGAACGACAGAACAAAAGGAATGTACAATGAAAGAACCAAAGAACTTACTACAAAGTGACTGGGAATTATATAAGTTCACCTACTAGTGACTGGTACCCAGCGGACAAAAAACGTTGCTCCTTATATCATAAGACAGTAAGATTCGAAGCTAGTACTACATAATCGTTTGTTGTGCTGATCAAGTAGCATAGTTTACAAACCCACGCTACTAACTAATTTTTAGAAGGTGAGTTGCAATCCTGTGCTTTTCACATCCGGTGGTTTAACGACCGTATTCCTACTGATGAAATTCTTCATCGCTAGGTTATTGAAAAATGGCAAAGCTCCTGGACCACATCTACTCTCTCCTTATCTTCCCAAGCATGGTGGGGAGAGGTTGACAACAGAATCGAAAAAGCCACCCCCCCCGAGACGATTTGGGGATCTGAAGAGGCACCTCGTGATTGGTGCCAATCAACAGTAATTCCCGTTCCCAGAAAGAGGGCTCGAATTCTACGTGATGAACACAGAAGCGGCAGCCTAGTGTCTGTTGCGCTCAAGTTAATCGCTAGCTTCATTTTACGTCGACTCAGTCAGATACCCGAAGAGCATGCTGGACTTCGATCCGGTCGTGGGTGCGTTGATCACATTTTCACCTTGCGACGGATTTGGGAACATCGGCACTCTTACAGGCAGCCGACGGTCGTGGTCTTTCTAGACATGAAGGCTGTATTCGCTTCAGTTGCCCATAAGGTTATCCGTAACTTCGCAAGTGAGTATCAGGGAAATACATGAAACTGTTGAGACCACTGTATGCATACTCTGCAAGCAGAGTGAGGGTTCACGGACAACTGTCTCGGGTATCCACCACTTCTGGTGGTGTTCGTCAAGATCGTCTGTTTCCCCCAACCTTATTGTTTAATTTTACCATGGACGATATTCTGGAGGGTGCGCTTGAGGAGTCCTTTGAGCCTGGTGTGATGCTTATTCCTAGTGCTCGCATGGCCGATTTCGAGTACGCGAATGACATTGTTGGACGCTCTTACCTCCTCCGTATTAAGAATAATACTTGTCTTACTGGTTAACTGTAACACTCTTGACTCTAAAATGAACACTGTGAATTTGTTATATAACTTCCACGTTAGTCATATCATTATGTGAAATACAAGGTACAGTTTGCATGTTGGTCACCTGACCGCGAGTAACTGATACAGCTACGTTATTTTTGCATGGCGTCTGTTCATTTTTGAGGCCAGATTTGGCAGTTCCTGTAACCACTTTTCCCGTACCGCACGAAACTTTAATTCCGCAAGCCACACATTAATGCTATGAATCCTCTGACATGCAACGCTTACAAAACCGGTGGCCGAGAGGATAGGAGCCTCAGTTCACAACGCGCAGCGTCCCCAGTTGGAATCTTTCATCAAACTATCCACATCAGACGGGTTGAACCAATGACGAAACTGATCGCACAATGTCAACCTGAGAATGATCATTACAAATTATTCTAACCTGTTGTACTGGGCTACTGACTTGGTGGTGGTGTTGAGCTCACCATTTACTCGATAGACCCGAGTAGAGTTAATAACTACTGAGGGTTATTGCGCCCGTCTCATGCATAAGACTGACGCAAACGCGCGAATGCATTTCAGATAGCCTGGATAAGTTTTGTTCCTGGAACCAAATGATTACTGGTTTGAAAAAAGCGAGCAACAGATAAATGACGCTCGTTTCCAATCAGTTGCTGCAGCAACACTGACACAAGCTATGTATGGGTGGTGGACATAGCAGCCTGTTTACTTAAACAGTTTATCTGCAAGAATTGTTAGTTGCAGATTATGTGCAAGAATACGTCAGTGGTCAAGATCGTCATTCGTTTGCCACTAACAAACACCTTGCGTTCGATTCTTTTTGCTACATTCGCACACCATAAACGACGTGCATCGTTTTCGCTGTAGAGGTCAATAAAGAACGAAGTAAACTACCTTGAACAAAACAAATTATGTTCTACTACTTGCAGTTTCCAGATTATTTGGGGTGATCATTGGTGGAGAAATATCCGAACCAACGGGCATGGTCGAACGTAAAAAACTTAGCACCGAAATCAAACAAAATAATGCGAACGCTTGAGTTGGGTGGCCTACCAGTGAGATGTTTGCAAGCGCCACAGCTCCGGTCACTAAATGGAAAAACGAGTCCACAAAAGTGGATTGTGTATGTGTGTATGTTCTATAAAAGAACACACTTTCTGATAGACTGTATCGGATCGCAACAGTTAAGAAAAGATTGGTCAAAGATAAACTCCATTTCAATGATCAGAAAGAGGCTAACTATGCGTAAACAAATGCTACATCAGATCACAAGAGAAATTCCGTCGAAGCGGTTGGACATCATCAACGACAGGTCAGCAGCTGATTCCGATAGGTACCTGTCATACAACCATAATCAGAACAATTCTGGTTGAGAAATAAAAGTGGGGAGATGGGACTTAGGTCAAAAAATCCTTCTTTGTACTAAAACACTCGATACCAGGGCACCGATACCTTGCATACAAATAAACGGGTCACATTCAAACTGTCTCCGCTATCCGAACTTCACAAACAACAGCGACATTAGCATTACCGAATCCGATAAACCGCCATCTCCTTTAGTGTCTCCAACCAAAGGAAGCGAGTTACGAGGCTTCAAAGCCGGGAATATACATGACCCACATAGCTGCACCAACAGTTACGTAATCGCGCTGATAAGGAAGAGTGTACAACAGATGTAAACTGTTACAACCAACAATGAGCGCAAGAACTGGCCTTGCAAATGCTAAACTATCATTCTCGAATAACAGGGACCCAAGCAGTACCAGTAAACTGATGCAACCAGTCTATTTAAGACGGATTGAACTGCATGTGAATGGTCACAAATTAAAGCGATGTTGACTTCTTATCTTAAACCACATAATGTCACCTGAATGAATGTCAAAGTCACTGGAAAATGCCATTTATAATATTTTTACTAGGTTACCGTCCGTGGTTTAGGATAAGAGAAAAAGTGACATACAGAAGCCATATTCGACATTTGTGATGATGGAAAATAGATGTGAAACGTAGTCATCCTGAAGTTCGCTCATATTAGACACAATCATGGAGAAGTTATGGCCTGTCAACATCACGAATCCAGATGAAATCGTTTCGTTACCGCTCAAACTGTCAGTTCCACATTTCCATCTTGATAACCAAATCCAGAGGGTAATGAGAAGCCAGAGAATGAAGACAATGGGTTTGATGACGGTTAAGTATGAGATATCATAAGCGTACACGTGAAAAAAGACATTTGTAGCGAATTTGCAAAACAAACAACTCAGTGAACGAAGCACGAGGTGAATGACGCATAGGATCCACATAGACAGCAATCACAGGGAAATGTTTGGTAAAGGTTGACGACAACAGATAATGCGATAAAAGTCGCTCAGCTGAAGAACAGAGTAAGAGTTATCTTTATAAGAGGATCACCGAATTGATCACAGTTGTGTGCACAAAAGGTAGTATGACCGCGCGGGGAACAGGTTTTATAAATCAATGAGACTAACGTCCTTGCTAGGCTCTGCCGGAGTCACGAGTGGGACCGTATCGGGACTGTTCGACCCACCGGAAGCGACGGCACCGACTATCTTGGAGCTACCGTTAACCATTTGGGAGCCTGTTGAACTGGATGGCGTGGAACCACCAACAAAAGCATGGAATTCTGAAAGGAGAGAGAAAGATTACTGATGAGTAGTCCGGGATTTGGTTTGTCTTCAAGTTGACCATCACTCACATCTGATCGCAGCTTCCGCATTCAGAGAGACTTCCAGCTAGCCTCTTTCGAAAAGAAGCACTAGACTGGAGTTTCGCTCCCATTAGAGCTCGTCAGTAGTGTATATCCTTGCCAAGGCCGGGATGTGAACTCCGGCCACGCTTTTCATGAGGGAACCGTGCTGACCACATTAGGCACGACCGAATTATCAACTCTGAACGATCAACCACTTTCGCTTTTGGAAAGAGAAAAAATCTATGAAGAGTAGAGTGTCGCGCGAATTCCAAACCTGATAGCCCAGTCCAAGGAAGAGGGAAAACATGGGACTGATAGTTGGGTAAACTAACCAGCTCCCACTGACAATAGGAAAACAATGAGTACTATACCTGACGAGTCTGAATATTGAATGACAGTGTACCAGACAGTGTCCATAAAGAGAATCATCAAGCTGAGAACGCGTGATGCGTAATCGATTAACTCATTTGAGTCCGCCATTATCAATAGCAGACCAAAGCACCGTGCTCTTCTTCACAATCGGCGTTCACCGGGTTGGTGACCCAGTACAACGTAGAGTTGTAGCTAGACATCTGAGGGTGGGATGACAATTACGTTAGGTTATTTTTATAGCTTTTCAACGACAAAACAATGGCTGCAATGCAACATTGCATACGCGCAAGATTCTGCCTGGTCGCACAGACCCAGCCAAGAGAGGTAGAGGAAACCGTGGCCGAAATACCCAACTATGTGTGATTATTAACCAGCATCGGTGAATGCAAGCAAAATAGGAGCGTATTCATTCCACATGGCATCCCACAGCTGATGCGATCCGGATAGTCACTTGAAGGTGGTAAACAAGGCGCAAATACTCGTTGATAGTCCCTCTGTGTCACCGGTTATCCAGTGAGTAGATAACGAAGTTAGACAGACGGATTTTTGTCAAAAGTGGTACATAAGCTCGCTTACACTAATGCATAGATTCCATTAGTCAGGTCACGTACTAAGAATGCGCACTTAACGTTCACTATGTCACACAACCTTTACTGAGTTTCCAGTTTACTCCCATATGACACAAGGTAATTAGTCGATTATTTGGCAAAGCACGTACTTGAAAATGAAGGTCACGTCCTTCTTCAGAATCAGAAGTATGGTGATTCATCTGGCCTAACTGTATGCGCAGAAAAAGGTGGAAACTTATGAAGTTCAGTGTCTTTGTTGTGTTACTTGGTTGTGTGTGTAGTAGGGATAGTAGATGAATTTGGATGGTAAAACCTACAAGGAAGGAGCTATGGTTTTTATCCCACAAGCAACTGACTAACTTGTTCGTAAGGTTCAAAACACCTTTATATTGCTGCCGGATGCAGACTTCACTAGTTGGGTACCATTCCCTCTACTGCTTATAAATGAGACATTTGGCAGGTAAACATCGATATCAACGGCTCATGATTATGACGACTGGGGCTGCAGTACTTCAGGAAGGGGCTGATTGACGAACATGAAGAAAACGATAGGCTATCTTACACCGTGTCAAATGCCCGACAGCTGATTTAAACCTGCGCCGCAGTGAGATATTCCAGATGCCTATTCACTGATCGTCAGTCCATTAACCTGGATGCAGACCCTAATAAATTGGACAAGTTAAGTTGCATAACTGACGGGTGATAATAACCCAGGAATCCGTACAAGTCGCCTTCGTCATTCCATTCATATGTTAAAACGTAAGTCAACAAACAAGCCGGGTAAATCCATGAAGACGGATACAGCTCGTCCACGATTCAGTCATTTCTTCCCTTACCTAACGATATACCATTAACTTTTTCAACAAATTTCACTGAAAAATTGTCCTCACTAAATTAAATGTCAGATTTCTACTTCCCAACCTTTGGTTAACCATGTGACCGGGTGCACGGTATATTTAAGTCTACAACAAAAGCTGAAGTAGCCTTCAATCGTGGCACTCCAGTATACCGCCAAAGTGGGATCGCGAAAACAGTCAAATGGTATGAACTGAAACAGGGTAAGATTTTCCACGAAGACTACCCGACAGAAGTACCGGCTGTGCACTGCAATAAAAGGCTATAGTGTGAAACCGACTACGTGCTCCCGAGAAAAACAAGTAATACGCGCAATGGCTCAGTGATAACGTCGCTCGCCATGTGAAGCACATCTTTAAGACTGCTAGGAGTCAGTGCCTGTAGTCACATGAGAGAGTGACAGTCGAGAGGTAGTCGAAATTTCTGGTTGCCTTGGCGGTTGTGTCACTTCTGGCGGTAGTGCTGGGTAAGAGATATCTCTAGGTATTACTCAAGACTGAATAACTTCCGCGAACCCGAAAAACTTGTCCCTCCCGTTAATCAGCAGAGACTGCAACGCGACATTATGCTTACTACTGCTCTACAATTGCAAAACCAGATGGGTTAGCGTCACTGGATTTCATAATATAACTGCTTCACACAATCGTTCTCGGAACGGCATTACTCACGTGTAACTGCAGTGTCACAAATGAGTAAGGATTAGGCTCGACAACGTGGGTCGTTGATAGAGAAGCTATATTTATACGCGGTTGTTTCACTTCACTGGTTATAGTGGTCAATGGAATTCTTACACACGCCAGCCCGAAAACTAGTACATGATGCCATGTTCCAGCTTTCTGTGGTTTGTCGCGAAAAGCACCATGGTGAGCAGGTAATTATTTAAACAGAGGTGCGAAAAAATTGACATCAAGTCTGCCTGCAGTTGGCTCTACTCGGCCAGGCTTGGGTTTAAAAGGTGGTGATTGTCGGTGACCACGGGATACAACAAGCCGATAAGCGAAAATGTTGTTGTGTTAGTTATTGTGATTGTCTTCCACTAGCTTGAATCTTTGAGAAAAAATTGACAAGAAAACAAACGAACGGCGACGAAAATTGTGTAAAGGACAAGTGTTTTTGCGAGGTGGATCCATTTCTCACACTAATCGGTCGTATAGCACCTAAAATACACAAGATTTGCACAAAAATGTAAAATAATCTATTGCTCATGTTTGGAAAAGCCTTGCAGACTGCCAAGCAGCAGCCACAATTCTGCGTGAAAAAGTAATTAATTCTGACGATGAGAGTTTTGCGATTTCAGTAGATAGACACCACACGGATTTGCTTTGACTCGTAGGGTGTGCATTTTTGTACGAGTTCTTGTAGTGTTTCTGTCACAAGTCACGCGAATGGTGACAGAAATGAATCGATTTCGCGAACTACTTGTTACTTTGGAAATGTTCAGGCGAGTGAGCAACACAGAGAAGCAAAAATGTAAATTTACGTGTGGCGTAAAACTGAAAGCAGGCTTCTTCTCCTCTTTTTGTTGTTTTGTACTTTACTGTTGCCGTTTGTTCATTTTTTTACAACTAATTTGTCTCGTGGTTTTGAGTTGATGTTCAGTCTGTAATCGAAATTGAGTAGTAACAATTAATCACTCTGTAAGCAGTATGTGTTGAAAGAACTGCATCACACGAAGAAGTTGGAAAGATTGTAAAAAATCACACTGACCTGAAATTGAATCGGTACCATTTGCAGGTGGTTGGGAGGTCTCTTCATTCGTAACTCCATCGACGCTAGGCGTCTGTGGAAAACAAGCCGATGGAAAGTAAGCCGATGTACCAGAAAAGTTGGGGTTGATTGGATTAAGTCTAAGAAATACGAGCGAACAAGTCCTGTTCAGAAAGACAGTACACACTGTCATCGCCAACATTTTTAGAATCGATACCTCTATGAGAACCAATTCAATGAAAAGAGAGCCTTTAGGTCGAAAAGAAATAAATTCAAAAACGGCTGGTGGACAAAATCTTGAGACAGACAGCAGATCTGTAAAGCCCGTATACTTCAGAGGTTCACAGATCGTTAAAAAGATATTGGTTTATGCGTCCTTGTCGCTGTGTTAGATGGCTTATGGAAGTGAATAGAAAGAAATAGCACTAACGTATATCGAAACATACTGAAGCAACGTTCAATCCGGTATGTTCGTCTAATGACCCCGTGGGAGTGGGTTACAAGAGTTGCTAGGACATTTGCAGTGTAAGCTGTCTCCTATTTGTGTCTTCCGGTAGGGTTTTGAGGTGAACATCCGAATCAGTTGAGACCAGAGTTGAGCAATGAGTTACAGTGTGCACATACTTTAAACATGAGGCACTTTTGTCCACATGACAAACTGTCTGTTCTATGATCCTGTTTTAAAAAACGCTCCATTAGGCATTCGGTCTCGTTCAGTGGGAACAAACCTGCCAGCGGATGACCTGATGCACAGTGTACCTCATAGGTGAGAACTAGGTATTAATTCAATGAGAATTGGCTACTTCTACTAGTTTCTTTAGACGACAGATTTTCCTGAACTCCATAAACCTCCTAATGTCCAGTATGTGAACACCTCCCATAAACGTCAAATCTTTTCAGGTTAAGGAAGATAAGTCTGCAAGTTCGCTTCCAGATGTGGGCGGAGTTGGGAGGTGACTAGAGTGGTAAAGGCTTCAGGGTGGAAGGTTCCACAAGTTCTTCCGAGGAAGTACAATATCATTTGCATTTTCTAATAGTGGTTGCACAATTTGTAGATCGAGTTAAATTATTCGCCAAATGGGTTTTTAAGTCTCGTTTGCAGTCTAGTGTCTCCAAGGTAGCAGTTGGCGCAACTGTGACGAAGGATATGCACGATTTTCTTTACGAGAACGTTCAACACAGTCAGATCGTACAGTCCATTCACTGCTTTTTTGCTGATCACTTTAAATCTGGAGGATGAAGCGCCAGTCTACAATTCACCTATAATAGTTAACAATCGTTTACCTGTTTGTTTGTGTGTTCGGCAACCTAGGTGGGACGCATAACTCGGTTTTTATTTAGACGAATCAAAGAGCATCATTCAGCACTGACCTAGACAAGTAAGGAAGAAGTAATCATTAGCGCAACTGTGGGTCATCGAGCTGACAGTCATCATCACGGCAACGCTGATCGATTTTTAACATTCTCTTAAGGGGTTTGCTAAATCAGCCAGTCGGAGAAGTATGATCACTGTCAAGACCATTGCTGTTCGACTGTATGACCCAACCTAGTGTCGGCATAAAAATTGATGCTCTGGACGCCCAGTGTACTGCAAGCTAACATGGACAGTATAATACTTGAATTTCATGAGCTTTGCTCCTGTTGCGTATAAAAAGGTGACTGGTACGTACGCCGTTTTTGCAACGAGGATAGGTTACGGGCTGAGCAAACAGTGTTATGTGAAGCTTTGCGTGCTAACAATTCCCCGTAACATTCCACCCGGAAACAAGGTGAACCGGCTCCCTCGATAAAATGCAACTGTGGAGGCTCCTAAAAGGTTGTCCACATAAACTCTCCTTTGAAGGGACAGTTTGATGAACATCTTTGAGAAGATTATTAACGCCACACTGAAATATCTGTATAATGCACCAAAGCTCGTCTGACTATCAAATGACTAGGTTGCCTCTAACCCCGCTCGAAAAGCGAAGTCCCGTCTTTTACCGGTCATCGTATCTATCAATGTGCCTGCATTTGCAGAAACATTTACGTTCGTGAAACAGAACAAGCACTTGAAACCAGGGACACGGGACATATCACAACAAAATATCACCAGCGAATGACGAAATGTTTTATCCAATGCGAAGCATTTATCGATCACAACCAATACTCAAAATACTGCATTATCGCCTACGGTCCTGATGACGGCTCACAAATCATCGTCGATCCGACGTCGACAGCCAGTTCGATGTGCAAAAAAACAATCGACTGTCATTTCGCTTATCGTGAATCTAACTATGAGTATTGTTGCATACAGAGCCACCAGCACGAGAAAACCAAAACAACGATCGGAACCGCAATAAGCAACCGAAACTTATTAGAAAAAATACCCTCCCTATAAAGAAACAACAGTGTTTACGATTGCCATTGGACGATAAGCGTTTGCGTCCTGATTGGCCCGTTCGTTGTTAAGTTCCGCGACCTTAGTCCGAGCAACTCGGTTGATTCATTTTGATATGAGCTCAAACAAATTGCCTTAGTTACCACTCTTACGAACTACTTCGACGTAGCAGCTGAAAGTCGTATTTGTTTAGTTGGCCCAGGTCGACCACAAATCCGTCTGTAGCGGCTTGTGCGTGAGCTCCGGTCAGCTGAACTTTCATCAGTTAACAAAACAATCCAGTCCAATCTCATTCCACGTATCACTGACGACCCAGCTCGATGTACACTTTCAATCCTCTCATTTGTCTTGTTGATTTTCGTTTCAATGCTGATCAGATTTTTACGACTAACGAGAGTATGCGAAGTGAATTCACATCGCAATTTGTCTTCTGACTAATGTATTCAAAACTTGTCTAGCAGTTTCAAATAATCGTCCTGAACTGTTGAACGTGACACGTATGAATGGCGTCATTTAGAAAGTCAGGGTTCACTGAGTTGGGAACAGACAGCACTGTAGTGCAGATTACACTGTCTTGGTCAGCGTGATCAGATCAGTCTTCCGTTTGTAGTTTAACATCACCTGAAATAGAAGCGTATGCTAACAGGAGTGATTCGGTTCCACACACAATGACAGCAAGATTGAACTGCACCTCACTGAACTGTACGGTCGATGGGCACTTATCTAGACAGTAGGTACAGAACAGTACTGTCTAGGTATGCTTACTATATTATACTGTAATATACTTAAAAACGTAGAGTGGCAGGCCCTGGTTTTATGTTTAAGTTACAGAACTTGGGATCATCAAAGTTTGACACAACAACCTAAGGCAGTGAGAAATGACGGCATGAGTGGAAGATGACTTCATTTTGGGTAAGTTTGGGATGCAGATGCGCTGCGTCTAATCCTACTATCAGTCGGCGGGATATGACTTTCAAACTTGCACGAACTATACGTGGTCTGCTGGCTGGCGGCATCCGATTAGGATTAGCCTGTCACAGTGACCGAAGCCAAAGGATGCCTGCGCTTAATCATCACTGCAACTGGCTTGCGCCGCACCACTTGCAGTTCCACCCACACACCACATATCCAGTGTAAACCCGAAGGAATAAGACCGGGGGTGTGCCAGTTGGGTCTTTGTGTCCAGCCGGCCAATGCTGGTTAGCCAGTTTGGCTAATAAGGAATGGAAACTCTTATATCTCGGAAACTAAACAGAGAGAGGTTGCAATGACGAGATCTACACTAAGTTTAGATCACGTGGTCCACTAAACCGAAGCTGATGGACACACGCACGCTCGCACTAATTCAGCTCTGTTCAGTTTGGTGTCTTATGCAGCTTACAACTCTATTATACTGGTCCAAACGGACCGGTAGCCCGTTTTCGGTGAAGCGTCCCCCACCCTACGTGGCACTAGTTGTACATACTGGGGCAATATTGCTAAATAGTTCGATTCAGACCAAGCGTACGCCCCCGTGTTAGCCAGTACAGGTATGCCTTAACTGATGTTGAGTAACAGGTTCATCTACTCGACTCGCCTGAAGGTCGTGTAGTGTAGATGGTGTGGGTCAAGGTTTTTGTTTCAAGTCTTTCACCCACTGTGTCAATATGATCAACTTTCTGTGAACCATAGCGTCAGTGCGACCAGGTTATGCTGAACTACACTGGATGGGGGTGATGTTGATTCTGTATGGTAAGTTGCGGGTGGAACTCGTGTCCTTTTGATGAACAGTTCAAGCAAGCAACCCGATGCTAACTATAACGATAGGAAGGATGCCTTTGAGTTGTAAAACTGTCCAACTCGAATGGAGAAATTCGACTGCGTTGGACCAAGATAAGGCTACACACATGAAAATTCGACCAACGAAATGAAAGTGGGCTTTGAGATAACTGAGTCAGTTTCGTATTACACAGTAATAAGTCACAAAGGATAGTAGTATATCTATGGGATTACACGGTAAACCACTGTTACGCAAATGACGATTTATAGCCGTTTCCAAGATGCATCGAAACAAATGTTTTGAGTGCCAATTATAATAGTTCATTGTGTTCCAGACGGTAGTTTGGTTATCCAAATGCGAAATTAAAAGTCTGTTGTCGAAATTTATCGTCTAGGGCTTCGACATGAATTGGATAGCACAAACAATGTACAATACTCATTCCCAACAAACCATGAGATTCACCGTCTACGGATTGGAATTCATTCATTCATGCTATACGGAAAACAGGTTTTGGATGAGAAATCGATTCATAGGATCAACATTTTTGTGAAGTTGAATCGACAGATCAATTGCAACAATGTTCCACGAATGATAAGTGGTCAGTTTTATTGAGCAGGTGAAGAGAGTTGACCTAGCGACAGACAGTGATGAAATGGTTTGTTTCTTTCCAGCGCTGTTACCAAAACCAAAGAAAATGCACCACCCAAGTTGCCGTCCTTGATAATTACCTAATTGCCCACGTTTCAAGAGTGGCTATTGTACCAACCTTTGCATGTGCATATCCCATCTCCATATGAGTAAGACACAGAAATCCAATCGTGTGTGAACAGCTGATTTCCAAATGCTCCATACTGTTTAGGTGATGAGCATACAATTTTCTTTGAAACACGGCTCGTTCCTGTCTAAGGACGTAACAATGTTTTGAATGACCTAAATGGGTCAATCTGGTGACCTGTTATCATAAGATGTTTGGCGATCGATGATGCGGGTCTGTGAGCAACGGATTCACTGGTTCGAGATTGTTGTGTCATGCCTTGTTTTAACCAGTTCGGAACGTGTTCTGCCACTCGCTGGGATAGCTGTCGGTCTGTTCTGCGTATGTAGATGTCACTGCAACTGCAAGTGAACTGATAGAAAACGTGAGAGACAGGATAGTCAGATAAATTGTGTTCGCGATTATGTAGAACGGATTCTTTGGCAGTTTGAACCAAGTGTAATTGGGCAGCCGCGTACTTACGAGATAGGGCAAATTTCCGTTTGTGCCTGATGTCGCTTGCAAAAATAGCAATATATCTTTCTTTTGGGCTGTTTGGACTGGCTCATTGCACTTGCTCATCATGCTTTGGTTGTCTATGAAAATTTCGGGATATCCGTTTGTCACTAACGTTTTTCTTAGTACCTCATCCTCCGTCTGCAGCTTATCAGGGGTGCAAATACGCCTGGCCCTATAAAATAATGTGTTGACCAAACCCCACTTGTATGCTATCGGGCAAAAGCTGGAGAACTGAAGAGATTGTTCAGCCCATGTCGCTTTGCTGTGCACCGATTACTGTAACGTCCCATCCTCACTCCGGGTTATGAGTACATCCAGGGAAGCCAAACTGTCGTTACATTCCTTCTCATGAGACAGGGATAAGTTCGGCTGAATAGTGTTTGAGATTCTGGACCCCGTTCGCAAAATGTCAACCCTCCATTATCTTAAGGATTCCTTCGAATTGGCAGAGATGAAAATGCATGTCGGTGAGTTCCCAAGCTATGTATTCGATTGACGTTGATTCTCTTTTTACAAACGTCCTTCTTCGTGAAACAGTTGAGTTTTTATGTGATTTTATTCCGAGCCAAAACTGTGATATGAGTATTCCACTTGAATGTCTACAGGACCCCATCTCACTTTGTACGGAAAACATCAGATTAACTTTCGCGGGATTTTCTTATAGACAATTAGATGGAGTGGATTTGGGTAGTCTCTTAGGCCCAACATTAGCCGACATGCATTTTCATGTCTCTGCCAATTCGAAGGAATCCTTTAGATAATGGAGGGTTAACATTTTGCGAACGGGGTCCAGAATCTCAAACACTATTCAGCCGAACTTATCCCTGTCTCATGAGAAGGAATGTAACGACAGTTTGGCTTCCCTGGATGTACTCATAACCCGGAGTGAGGATGGGACGTTACAGTAATCGGTGCACAGCAAAGCGACATGGGCTGAACAATCTCTTCAGTTCTCCAGCTTTTGCCCGATAGCATACAAGTGGGGTTTGGTCAACACATTAT
>QNGE01002909.1:61245-99493 GCA_008508345.1 Paragonimus westermani
GTCTATCTGAATGCGAACGCTGCGATCAAATGTGAGTGATGGTCAACTTGAAAATAAACCAAATCCCCGACTACTCATCAGTAATCGAAAATTTACTTGTTGGGTCCACTCAGTTAACGTGATTGAACGCAGGCACCCATGATAGAACACGCAAGGACGGACAACTTTTATCGCTCTTAGAGGCCATATACTTAGGTCGCAGAACAACAGACTAGTGAACCAACAGAAGACTTAAACACCAGGCCAAGGAGAAGGCAATATCTCTTAGCTATGATCGCCGCTGTAATTCGAAGCCACCAATGATTTTTTGTTAAGTAATAGAAGCGAAACGCTTAGTTCACACGGACATGTAAACGTCTGAGCTGGTAGGGTACGAAGAGACTTGTGGTAAAACATTCGACTAGGATGAGTACTGAAAACATAAAAGCGCCAGACGTCACCAACATTCTAATGACAACGCTCCACCGAAAACTACGTGGAAAGAAAGAAAGGAAAACGGACCACTGAGGTCATTTAACCTAATGGAACGGGCAAACGTACCGCCATGAGCTGCTTGGCTTCCGAGTTGACAGTCTCGCTTGTCTCAGCCTCAGTGATGAGATCACTAAGCACGCAAATATTGACTCGAACTTGGGCTAAATCTGAATTCAGCTTTGAATCACGACTGGCAGAGTTGGTTGTAGTACCCGACATCTGGGTGGCCGGCTGTTCCTGTCCAGTCACAACAGCATTTGGCAAGGACGGCGACCGCGGACAACTAGTCACAGACGCATCGCCGGTGGCTGTGACCTACAAGTGAAAAATAACAGCAAACACTAGATGCTTCGAAACGCACTGTTCACTGCGTTACGCGGAATAGGATTATAGAGAAACATAACTGCAATAATGAGACGAGACAACACAAATTGCTAACAAAGAGAGGGAATAAACATTTGGTTTTAGGGAGAATGAATGAATGAATGTTTTTCGGTTCGATCAATATGATGCTTCAATGTTCTATGTTGGTTGACATGGTGCATGCCAATGGTTTTTTTCTCGCTTATTTTTCCTTAAACCCGACAATAGTTTTCCCCAGGTTTATGACTTATCTAAAAAGTCTCAAACGCCAACAACAAAGAGACAAGAACATGAACATTTGTATTGCTCTTGGAGAAAAACCTCACACAAATCGATGTCACAAAGATGAGCTGGAACAAAGAAGTAAGGCGTACAAAGTTTTGTGAAGCTTGAAAACAAGTCGTCGAATAAGTGAAGTGGAAAGGGTATTTGTTATCAGGAAATAGTCGAGTGCCATTGCCCATGATCCGTTGGCTACGCTGACGGTCCCCAAGGGGTTAACGAGAAGGTGTGAGTAAGACGGTTTATGAAGTTAAAACTTATTACAGTGATCTGAGAAACACGTTGAGAACTCCGATGAGTAAGTCAACTTTTCCGAACCAACCCATCCAGTTACGGATGACGAACATCTGATTATGACACCATCGACTAAATATGTGGTATAGCCAGAACACCCGATTGTTGCTCAAGAGAAGGGATTACAATGCGTTTTGGTCTGAGGATCACAAGGCACATGCAAACGATCGATAGTCGTATTATTGTTCGCTAAAAATGAACGTGGCCCGCAGTTCAGGATTCACGCCTCGTCCAAGAACATGGTTGCCTGGTGATGCTATAGGCAAGTATTCTAAACCGTAAACCACGCAGTCAGTTAACCACAAATTGAACGGGAAAAGTGGTCCCGGAAAACAAGTCGCCGAGCCATCAGCGATAGAAATCTAGTATATTCTTGGTGATATAACCACATCTTCTCTATCACAACGGTTCTGATACACCAACCATCTTTGCGAGAGGTGGTGCAAATTCCGTAGAAAAGGTAGTTTTAGATGGCCGCTGCTTCCCTAATTCAAACGGCCACCACTTTCGGAATTCGATGTTTCTCCTCTGGAAGAAGTAACCACGAGGAAGCACCCTAATGCATAACCTGAAGCCAGTACTGCACAAATAAATTTGTGAGTAACGTGAAAGTAGTACACATGATGATGACTCACTAGTTAGAAACTTGAAATTAAAGTCCAACAGTAATATGGTATAGTTCGGAATTCTCGTGTCTTAACATGGAATAAGCGACAATTGTACCAATGAGGAAGGGTGATGTCATTCGGAAAACACAAAGTGATATGACGAAGAGATGCGGAGTAAATGATGGCCTGTCCATCGCCCTTCGACTCCAGTAGTCAGTGTGTTGTTGTACACAGTTTTGGCATCTCTATACGTTGAACAAAAAGTGGACAGAGATAATCCGTATCGGATGGCTTACGCAGAAATGGCTCGGGTTCGCGGTTCACTACGTATAGGCAGATGCACTGACTAAATATCCGCTTAGCTGAAGGGAGGCAGGCAATCTGTCGGTGTCGCTGCTCAACTACTGTCACGAGTTCGCCACTGAAAATTGGGCAGAAACCTGTGTGCATGATGATTAAAAATTGAATTACCATACAATAAGTATGGAATTCCCCTAGTTTACAAAGTGATGGTGAATCGGTCCACGGGAAAGCTATCACCCAGTCAAATGTCGGGGGAGTCGCCAATTCCACGAAAATATTGTGTGCCAAAAGCTAGCAAAGTACACTTGTGTGTGACCTTCATAGTTGGCAGTTCGTCCTTCAATCCTTGTGCCAAATCTCTGGCACCTTACCTACGTGCCTAAACGCTCACATGCCTACATCCCGCCTACGTGCATCACTGTACTATTCGGTTCATTATTTGGTCCGCCTTAGAGTCGGTCTTTCTATTGACCACAAACCCTTTAAATATGATTTGGTTTGTGACTGTGTTGTCTTCGGATTAAGTGGCATAAAGGAACTCTGTCCGGAGGCCAGTCGTCTTTGTGTTCATGAGTTAGCCTCGGGTGGTTGGGTTGGCCGGGAAGATTCGAACTAGTCGTGCATATTCCGTGGTCCGTTGTTCGTTACCGTTGACTGTCGTTCCGTTATACGCCGTTCCACTGACCGTTATTCCGTTATCTATTTACGTGCTCGTAGGACGGTTGAACCAGTTACAACAATGACCACATATGTGCATGCATGCGGGATGAGCGTCGGAAACTGTACGGCACACTATTCTGTCTAACAGTGTGTCTGAACGCACTGAACACCCCCACAGGTCATCAACAAAAATCACCGGTTGTGTCAGGATAGGCAGTGTCGCCCCATGTTTATCAGATATGTAGTCTCCACCATTCGGCTCTTAGTTGGCTTAATAACTCAAACAGCAAACTTTGCCATGAGTTAGAGTTCATTAGCTACCAACGATTTCAACCACAGGTATACATGCGGAAATACATGCACTAAAAGGACCAGATTTCTCAGAATTGTCTTACCGAAAAGTATGATGGGTACTCTTCCAGTAGCGGACGCAATGAACTCCAGGTACCAGTAAATGACCATTCCCAAGTCGGCAAGGATTTTGTGCGCCGTAGTGGCTAACGATGCCAATTTTCAATCGTCAGCACTATAGCATAGCAGCATGGAAGGATGTTCCCCATAACACTTGTGATCACCAAGTTACCGTGCAATGTGCTGTTGCTCGTCAGGGCAGTTCTGTTCACATACTTATATCCAAGGGTTACGGAATCCGTCTTTCCACTTCAGCTGTTCGCTTGAGCATTTTATTCATGCAAATAAAAACATTTTTGCTCCTCCTAAGCAGCACGTGGCCAATGAATCCAACGCCCCAATGCAACGTTTCTCTGGTGACAGCTTCTTCTACCTGCTCTTCTTCACGGAACCTAGTTGGAGGAATCGGTCTTTTGATCTTTTTGTCGGACATGTACAAGGCAACCGGTTCTTAAGATGTCACTGTTCCAATTTCAACCTGGATTTTTTTAGAACTAAGCTCGGATGGATTTGGTCACATTTAGGTTTGTTTGTGAGTTCAAAGGACATCATTTGAAAACTCAATAAAGATCAACAGTGATAGCATTTTGTGTCACCTAGACGTAGAGACATTCAACGCGGACTTAGTAAACAGGTCCATTACAACGGGTATCTATTTGAATTCGTTAGCTAATGATGATGTTACTTTAGATTCATGCCAGCTGTTACCGAAGGGACCAATTCCGACATCGAAGGGCCGGCTATTGATTGCAAAGAACCACAGATTTGTAGGAAGATTGTGAACTCAAACTTAGTTCCATTTGCGATGAGAATACATTGCATGTATGATCAGTGAAGGTCCCAATCTGAAGCAGAATGAAGATTCTAGTATGCAAAAGCCAAAACAACGTCTGAAGGCTCCTTTTGTCATAATAACAGCGGGAGAGAAGTGAATGACTGAGTACAAAACAGGTGGCGAAATCTGGGCCTAAAAAAAAATTTGTCCACTTTTTAGCACGAACAGGTTGCAGTTATCATTGTTAACCTCCAACAGTCGTATGATGACTGTGTAATCGTCACAATAAGCTACGTGTGAATGTCACTCGATGATATACTTCCTTTTTGAAAGATGACAGTAAAATACTGCAGTCAGCCCCCATATTTATTTATCACAATAACATGTCTACTCTGAGGGTTCTTCCAACGTGAAATCTCCTTACTCCACCGTACCACACTCAGATCAATGGGGCTATGTGAGATAAAAATGATCTTTGTCAAGAAGGAACTTTTGCGTTATCTAAGACGTGTGCTATGTATGGAGGATAGAATCACCGAGCGTCTGTGGGGCAATGTTTCGAGTCGTCATTAGTGGACTGTGCCTAAGACCAAAAAGGGCCAATGTTTATAATTGTTTTTGATAAACAGATTGGGAATAACACAACGTTACGAGCAAGTTGTAATACTCTACGTTTCAACCACAACACTCCTGAGGAAGGCCAGCCGAGGTGGTTGAAACGTAGAGTTTTACAACTTGCTCGTAACGTTATGTTATTCCCAATCTGTTTGTCAATAACATGTTAAACACGACACCCAAACTGTTCAACTTCATTCGTACTTAATTTGGTGCGGATATCCTACAACTGATTTATAATTGTTTCTTAGGCAATGGCTGAACAAAATTCGTCAAGACTGCTAGGGATAAAGAAAAAACGCTTGAAAAAGATGTTGATCAGTACAAAATCACACATGGAAGATCATTACAGTGGAAAAGCGGAAAGAAGACAAGGTCAAAAGCTGACCCTTCATAAGTAATGTTAACTCCATCAGAATAATAATTCCATCAGAATACGGGCGAACGACCTAAGAACAGGAAAAGGGCAATCGGAGAAGTTAGTCGCGTCAAACGTTTGATGTACTATAGTCCAAGTGAACAGTAAAATGAAAGCTTACCGCACTCGGTTTGTTTTTCGTCGGACTAACTGGATCAGGGAAAGAAACTCCACGCCCTTTAAGTCCAGCATAGACGACCACGAATTCTTGAAGATCAACTTGCTTCTCGAATTGTAACGCCCATGTCTGCAAGTTGAGAACAATAGGCATAAAACTAACAGAATACCACACAAAGTATTATTGCAAGCAAACAGGACAGTAAAATTGTCGTCACGTCATTCGGCCGTGCCAATATGACCCCATCCCTTACACTCAGATCGAATAGAATCAACTGGTATCCACACCATAATGAAAACGAAGAGGACGTGCGGAATGAAACGAAGTAAAAAATGTTGACACAATGATTGATGACACAGGCGATCTTGATTACAATGTGAGAACAACAAAGTATCGAACACAAGGGTTTCTGCTTAACCCCTATACCACAACTCAAAGACAAACACCAATGTTCCACACCTATCTTTTGAGTATACCCGTTCATTTGCTGATGCTGATCATTATACATTGTTTGTACAACAAAGCGATTGTCTCATGAAGTGGATGTGACTGAAGTAGTTCCAAATACAACTGTTACTGAGAGAGACGTTACTCAGATCATCTACCGAGTGCCTAAAAGTCGATGTAAAACGGTGAGATTCCGAATGTTGATTGCTGTTGAGCCCAACAGTACCGAAACACGCAACCTTGATCCCTGTACAACTGATAGCAAACACAATTAACAAACACTCTCGACGGATCTTTTTAGTCACTCTAGTTACTATTTTCACACTTAGAGTGTTGATGAAGAACCACAAAATAATGAGCATTGTCCATTGCCTTGCCGATATCATGTATTCAGTCGAATAAGTAGCTAAGACATCTCAACACTTCGCATAACCCGTAAGCCAGAAGCACCTCTAGGAAGGCGATTTTACTATCATGACGTTTATGTTCACTGGACACTAGTGTGTCACGTCAAGCAAAATCGATCAAAGGTATATCGAGTATCAAATCATCAAGCAACTTGGTTGGTGTATGGAAGCTAACAAGGTCAACAAAACCAAGTCAGCTTGCTGGACCTATTTGTCTGAACACGTGAACAGTAGAAACATTCACCTCCATCCGTTGTTTGTCGGACTACGCTTGAGACCGGTTAAGGGTTCGTAATTTCAGAACTTGTCAACAATCCACAACTCGGTTCATTGGTTTACGTATTACTGAATGTTCACAAGTTGTTCTGGAAGTATTTCCCTGTTGTCTCGGCTAAAACAAACGGTAATCGAAAACAGAGAGGAGAAAGTAACACTGAGACGAACGTGCTCACTGTACACAACCTGCAGATCGCAAAAATTAGGCACTACTAAGGCGGCGTTTCCACGATACACGTGCTCCATGCTTCCGAGACGCAAGTAATAGGAAGCGAAAATGTGTGAACACACCACACAGATTGCTCAGACTGCGGCCATGTAAAACTTTTAACACGGTTACATCGTACATCTTGATCATTTGAAAAAATGCCCACATCAAGCCTGCACTGCTTCCGTAAGTTGAAAAATCTCAATTCAGTTTTAGCTGCATGAGTTTCGATTAGATCAAGCACTCACATTACAACCCGCACACCTCACCTTTTCGAACAAGTTACGGTTGAAGACGTTCGTTAGCCTAGTAACAACACTGTGCACTTTGCAATTATGAAGGTGATTTGAAACTGACGGGTGTAAACCACTCATTTCTCTAGGTGGTAGGAAGGTATACCCGGCGACAAGACAGTACGACAATCGTAGCTTAAAACAATACCTTTTCGGTTAAGGAGTCCAGTCAGTCCTATCAACAAACGGGCAAATGTTATCAGAAGTTTGTAGGCAGAGCGTTTTGTGCGAATAAGCGCCATGGAAAATAAGATATACATTGAGGTATGAAAAACAACCGTGAGAAAAACAAACGGCCACTTGAGATTGTTAAGGTGCCGGCAGACCTATACACCGACTTAACATCAACCGCTCACGTAGGCGTTAGGTTAGGATTCGATGACCAGTTATGTCACTGACCCCTCAAAATTGTAGTCAGCGGACCACTTTGCAGGCGACAAACGATAAATGAAGAGTATATGATAAAAGTATGGGTCATCTAAGGAAGTACATGCGACAGTAAATTGGGATGAACGGATGCCGTGGCTTCAAACGGACTCACGAAGTCAAACGAGACAATTTCTGTGTCACATATCAAAAGATTCAATGTTGAATGGCTTTGAAACAAGTCGAATTTTGACTGTTCAAACAACCTCAGCATAGCATACGAGAGGCAGCTAAACGGACTCAAGGATTATAACGAGCTGACCTTGGTTCGCTGAAAGTCCCTTCTGTACGAGTGAAAAACGTTCAAGGAAGACAACTATCAGCTTCGTAGAGACGAAACAGATACGAAGTCCGCCGATTTATGTCGAATACAAATTCTTCAGTAATGAGAAAACAAGCTTACGCTGGGTGATTCGATAGGAGTCAATCAGAAAACATTGAAAGATTGTCCTGGTTTGATTACCATTAGATGATGAAATCAAGTTGCCGTAAGCACGAACAAACTCAGCGTTCCATGAACACACCAGTAAAACCTTTGTCTAGACAGCCTTAATGTATTGCACAGAGGTGCACAGAGCAACAGGAGCCCGGTGATAAGCGATCACTAATGGTTCCGGAAGTACTCATAGGTGCGGGACTCAGTAATATACGTCCTAGAAACATCCTCCTCGCATGACAGTACCAGTGTAGTTCTGTATTCTCTACCAGAAGCTCCCCTGAGGCCTGAAGAGATATACCTACCGGAAATCAATACAAATGGCCCTGTGCAAGCACCTGGTACAATGTGAAGAAGCAAACGATGCAGCCGCAGTCAGAACGAGACTCAGTTTGTTCCTTACTGATCTACTGTTCATGCATGGAGCTCAGTGTGAAAAGTACAACAGCTGTGAACAGCTCAATATAATAAGAATCAGGATGGTCCATCGATGGTTTGCGCGTAAACTGCTTGGGTCCATTTTGAAAATGACCGAGGCCCTGCTTTCACGTCTGAGGAACTTTGAATTTTCCTGCAGAGCAAAGGTATCGCCATCAGCAGAGCCACGACTAACAACCCTTAAGCAAACGGACAAGTCGAGAAGTTGAACAGTACACTTTGGCGAACTGTGCTTCTCGTGACGAGATTAACATGTCCTGCAGTCATTGGGGATTTGCACTGCTGGACGTTTTACATTCTATACGGTCTTTCTTGTGCATAACAATCGGCGCAACCCCACAGGAACAGCTATTTTCTTATAACTAAAACTCAACTTCACCAAGTTGGAGCATCGTTTCAGGACCGACCTTAATGCAATGTCAGTAAAGAGCCCATTACTTGATAAACCAGTTACTCGGATGCAAACCACGCTATGATGACGTCCATCTCCCCAACGAGATAGAAGAAAAGATTACTACTCATCACTTAGCACCCACAGGGCATTTTGCACATTCACCATCTGACGCTGTCTGTTACTATGAAAACACTAGCTTCGATTCCTATGCTGAAGCTCAAAGTTCGGACCAGCTCGAAGCCGAAATGCACACCGATGAGGTCCAACAGGAATTCGCACCCCCGGGATCTCTTCCAGAGTCTCACATGGAAAGTGCCAAAAGACCAGAGGTAAAACCGCTGTTTTAGAATAGCAAAGAACTCGTCCACACAACGTGAAAAACCGAGAATCCTGGTGCTGCTCCCACCCCAATCTTTAACCGCCAGCTTTACTCTTATTTGTTCTTAAACATTTTGCTTCACCACCCACCTTGGTACCTTTCCCGAAACACCCCCCGTGAAGTTTTTCCGAACAAATCAAATTAGTCAGGGAGAATGTGATAGACTGTGCTAGTACATATCATTAACTGACAGTTTCATTGCGTTTTCGTTTTTTCTTCTCAGATCCCCCTACCACAGTTGTTAGATTAACAAAGCGTGATTCTCGGTTGATGGCACGCTTGGTAAAATATCGGTGTTTCCNCCACTGATGTATTGCTGTCTATGATGATGATGATGATGAGCCGTAGGTTAACGCACAATCAGCGTATTTCCCAAAATAACCTAGAAGCATTAAGAACGTATTCGGATTTTTGGATTGATCGTAGTTAAGCTGAGGAGAACACCAATGAGAGATGTTGAGACAATAAAAGCTGAAATAACTTGACATAATCAAGGACCTGGCCTCCTCAGTAAAGCAATACAGACGCGATGAAAATCAGTCCCATCTCATTTAGATTACAAGATGAGTGAGCGCACCGGTCAAGTGTGCAATACTTGTATTCGGAAAAAAACAATGTTAGGCTGGAGAACGTAAGGATGAAAACAATAACAACCTACTTGAAGCAAGGCAAGCAACTTAGTTCGAACACATTCAGGAACATTCTCGACCTCGGGAGCGGCATATTTTGCTAACTCTCGCAAGTTTTCGCGAGTTCCAAGGGCAACGTAAAATCGATATCCACATCTCGACATGCAGACTTCCAACAATAGCAGGGTATTCATCGCTACTGACTCGTTGGAACAAACTGAGGTGGTGAAACGACGTCGAATGGCCCGAACAGCGTCCTTTGGACTAGAACGTGAAAACTTTTTGTTTATCTAGCACTACTTACCCTGTAGGTGAACGGTTGACAGTGTCACATATTCGTGTGAAGAGTTGCCAAAGATCGACATTGGCAACAAAATCTTCCGTGGCCTCTTCTGAGTGAAACACGTGAAGAAAAGCGGAAGAGTAAATCAGAACCAGTTACAAACATCGTAAGCTCCTATGTACATAGTTGGTTGCATGAAACAATGGATATAGTGTAGTTAATGTCGAATGGATCACAACGATAACACCATCACACGGATTATTAAAGCACAAATAGAGAAGATTCAGGTGGCTTCGTACTATATACAATAGACTGTGGATCAATGATTGTTACAATACGCGCTGGTGGGTCCGACTGAAGCAGACAATACACTTTGTGCCATCCACCTGACAATTTGTCTGAACCAGGAGAAACGGCTTTATTACATCCAGGAGCTCTGAAAAAGCCCTGCTGATTCGTAGAATTGCCCGAAGATGAATTCAAATGCATAGCAAAGCTAGAAACGCAAACAATTTTCGGCGAAATAACACATACAGCTCCATATTCCAGAAAATGCATGCCAAGTCGGCTTGCTGAACCTACTTGTATGAGCATGCGAACAGTAGAAACATCCACTTTCATCCGTCGTGTGTCGAACTGTGCTTGAAACTGGCTGAAGATTCATAATTTCAGAACAACTTGTCAACAATCAACAACTTGGTTCATTGGTTTATCTATTACCGATTGTCCGAAAGTTGTTTTGGAAGTATTTATCTGTTGTCTCGACCAAAAGAAACGATAATCGGAAACAGAGGGGGGAAGCGACACTGAGTAGACCGGTCTATTAAGGCAAGGGTACCTTCGGCTACTTCTGATCTTATGTGCCACAAAAGAGATCTGGCTTTAGGGACACTACTAGCAGTCTGTGCCTCAAAAAAGTGGTATGAGAAGCAACATGGTATGGTTTATTTTGGAGTCTAACAAACATCTGCTACAGTCCAGGGACGCAGTGGTGTGTGATTCAAACTACCGCTACGCGTAGTAAACGTAGTCAGAGCTACATCAAGCTTTTAAGAAGCATCGTAGGATCGTTGACCAAACTGAACGTGATGTGAATCTCCCTGGTTTGTCCAACAGATCCCTGTTGAACACCTAATACATAATGGTTTCGCGTCCAGCAACTTCCGAATCCAACCACAGCATCCAGAATTTCTTGAAGCTGAGGTCCCTGGTTTCTTAAATTCAAGGCTTACTCAATGGAAATCCCTGGAACAGGTTCACATTTGACGTCCCCATCACCTGCGTCAAACTCATTATTTAAAATGTTCTTGACACGATTTAATGCCCTTAAACAAAATCGGAAATCTGGTTCGAAGACAAAAACGATTCGTCTCCACTGCTCCTAATGTCACCTGTTGACATTCACCTCTTAACTTTTGCGGTTTGTCTTATGACACGTTTTAGTGAAGCCCCTGTAACTGTGTTGTCTTGAGAAGGAACTATCGAAAACAATCGTTCATCTTATCATCACGTCTGTTTTGATGGGAATTCTCTAACAATTTGCATTACTAAAAGTGTTTCTACATAGGTTGTCTGTAGCAGTAGTAGAACGAATCAAGGTAAAGATTGCTGCGTAGTATGAAATCAATCGAATATTCGTGTTGCGTTCTGTTTCTGTGTCGAAGGTTGACATGTTGGCGAGTGAACATAGTATTTGCTTCTCTGGAACGAGTTTAGGGATGGAGGCCGTTTCTTCTCATCCATCTGGAAGTTTCACAGAGGCGTAGCTGTGATTGTACTCAATGAGTTGGACTCCATTAACTGACGTCTTGTATTGCGATGAAAAAACATCGTATCACGTGAACACTGGCCGAAAAACAGTTAAGCAAGTTAGAAAATGGATGTCCAATCTCGATTTTCAATTGCATCAGAACAGAACCTCATGTATAATGTGTGTGGCGGTGGTTAGAAGTGCACCGACAGAGTGGAAGGTGTCAGTGAGAACGATTTTCTATTCATTGATTTGCGGGGACTTGACGTTAGCAATAAACGAGGTAGACTCTCAGAATGTCGTTGGAATATTCTGTCTGTGTTCAATTGGGGGTTACATGCCATCATTCTGCTAGTCTCTATTCCTTAATTCTGTGGGAAATGCTTTGATTCTTCAGACATAAGAGATGATCAACAGTCCGGATGGACGTGTGATGGAATGTCAAACACGAAATATAACTGGCCGAAACAATCAACGATAGTTAACATTGGTATATCACTGCAGGCAAACACGGACGGGGAACCTGATTATTTAAGACTAATCGTAAGTGTTTCCTACCTACAATCCAAGATAGAGACACTTTCAAGTGAGCATTCCATTGTTCGAAAGAACATGCTGCCTTAAGCATAACCTCGGTGAGGATTTTTCAAAAACTCACTTCGTCTCGGCGCAAACTGTACCTCTAACCATGATCTTCATATCGTCTTCTGAAAACGGCAGATTTCTGGAGCCTACGAAATGAACAATTCGGTCGATTGTGGAGTTACAAAAGGTAGATTTCTGAGCAAGTTACATGCAGTACATTCACGAGATAATGCATCGGCGATTTTAGCGTTTCACCGCAGGGGTTAGTGTCGTTCCGTGGTTATAACTAAGGCTTTGGCATGCGAGAGGAGTTAGTTAACCTAATAATGCGTTCTTCCAAATGATTTTCCATTTCCGGACTGGTATAACGTTCAACCCGAACGGATTTCTGTTATGCTTTTGTAGCGATAGGAATGCGCCTTGACAAAAAAATGGACAAAAAGGTCGGTGGCTCAATGTGATGGAGACGATTCGTTTTGGCCTTCGAACCAAACTCTTGATTTTATGCATACCTGCTTAAAAAGCCGCAGTAGTTGCCACAGTGGACCTCAAGAACAACCCAGAAATGTGACTGTCGTCCAACCTGTCTTTATCTTGTCGTCATGAGCAGCCATCTACAGCATCCGATGTACTGGGCGTGTAGAAACAGAACTTCTGTACAGGCAAGAAAGCCATCAAACTTTTTACATGACCTGTCCCAAAATGGTTTTAATATGTTAGTTCAGTGGTAATTGCTGCATGTTGAAAAGACATGAATTCGCTGAAGCGTCTTCAACGAGCTGATCTGAAAACAGCATTGTGCTTTTAAAGCATTACGCACGAATCTAGGCAGTGATCTAATTCTCACTTGCTTCCTTTTCTATAAAGGTCTCGCAAAGATACTCCCCATTTTTATGAAACAAGACAGTGTGCGACCTCAAGCGCAAAAGTCCTACAAGTTAAGGCCTCAGATCCTGGTTGGATGCAAGGTGTCTTACTGAGTTATGGCCCACTGGTATTTGCTATTACTACGAGCTGTCAATGTCCGCCCTATGGTGGAACGTGAAACACTGGTGAACTGATTGACTGAAGTAAACTATGAGATAAACAGCGTTTGCACATTCGAGCTCAGTAGTTCCTTTAAATAACACCGTGATCCAAAATAGCAGCGCTGCACCAATATTTGTACGACTTATTTTCAGGGGACTGACGTTTACATGACATCGGGTAAAAACTGAACCAACCCCAGAAAGTAAAGAATCCTGGTCGCCGGTTCTGAGACCACTTGCTGACCCCTTAGCTACTCCATTAGCTAGTTTAATAAATCGCCAGGTGAAGCCGAACCACCTGTGGAGTGAAGGTGGGCCCACTATAACACTGATACACAAGACTAGACAGCAGGGAGCAGGCCCCAATCTACGGGTCCGTAAGGCTTACCTCAGCTATCTTGAAAGAACTAGAGAGGAACTTAAGGGACAAGGTATCGTAACACATCACCAAGTATGATCTGGTGACGGCTCGTCAGTATGGCTTCTCAAGTGGCTTTGCATTTCTAACTACGGTCGGACGTGCAGAACACACCGACACAACAAACGGTGGGCTTTTAATGTTGAAATTGGAGGCGTTTAATATTCTCCTTGGTTTTTTTAGCAAGGATGACAGGGTTCCTGCAGAATGGGAGCTTCTATGTGCAGGTAGAAGGATTCGAATCGCACACTGCACAAATCATTAGTGGCGTTCCACGGGAGTGAGTATTAGCTTCCTTGCTGATTCTCGTGTATATAAAGAATTCGGTAGAGGGGATCAACAGTCATTAATATATGTTCGCAGATGGTGTGGCACTAGTGGGATGCGAAACCGAATCGTCTATGCAACTACGCCTAGAATAAATTCACCGGTGGACAGTCGATTGGGACTTCTGCTGGAGGTTCCAAAATATGGACAAATTAAGGAGAGCGGGACCGAGGCTGAGAACTCATTAGGGTGGATAGGAGGGTCAGAGCAATGTTGGGTTATCCAGAGAACTACCCAGATGAGAAACATGACAAACCAATTTGCCGGGAACTACATGTTCATTCATTGTCCGTTTGCAACTCAGAGGGCGAATCAGGCGCTCTACCAATTGAATAAAATAGTAGTTCCAAGGAAACAAACCGTCCTTGTACCTCTCTATAAGGCTTAAGTGAGACCATATCTTGAATACTATGAGCAGGCCTAGTGTCCTCACTAGGATAGGGATGCCGAGGCCCTAGAGAGAATGCAGCGTAGGTTTGTGAAGTTCTTTGTAGAACTGCAAGGAATGGAATACTCCAACAGGCTAATATTCCTTAATCTCCTCTCTTTAGAAAGAAGACGAAACGGGAGAAGTCTTTAAGATATTGAATGGATTGTTTGAGGCAGGACAGCGGCTGTTTATTCGTAGTAAAAAATCCACCACTTGTTGGATATGGGGCGAAGACTGAAACAGAGAGCAAGGAATAACATCCAGCCTAACTTTTCCCATATACAGTTGTGAACAACTGGAATACACTGCCGTCCATCTGGCTACCACGGTTACCGACTTCAGGAGTAAACCTGACACATGATGGTTGACAGTATTCCCGTATCTGGAGTAATGAAGTGATTGGGACAAACTTAGGTGTAATGGCAACCCTCCCTTTCTCTCCTCTGTCAGCCCCCTTACAACAATTCCCACTTCATTATTACCAGCCGTAGACATTTTATAAAGGCATTATGTCCTCATAATCAAGCAGTTTGCATTGTCACTCAGGAGCCTGAAAGAGATCATGGTGGCGCTGGCACTGACTTTGACCTGACCATACTACGATTCGGTGGTTGATGTGCAAGTGTGGGACCGATAGCTCAAGTTCCCCGGGTTGCTACGATTCTTCTTCTGGTCTTACTGGGGTGTCGGCTTTTCTGAAATGCAATCCCGTCAAAGCCGGTGTAGCATCGTTCTTTCTAGGTACAGCGTCAACGCAGTAGTAATAAAACAAGAAATCAGACCTCATTGTTCATACACTACTTAGACCAAACGGACAAAAGTTTAACGGGGACTCAAATTGCGCCTTGGAAGTATTGAAAATCGGCGAAAGGCTATTCCAATGAGCGTCACCCTGTGACAGAAAAAAATTGTCTGGCAAACGTTTAATGTCCCTTTTGTCATGTTTTATTTCTACATGATATTCTTCTCTTTTCTACCCTACTGATTCCTCCATACATTATTATTATAACCTACCTTTCCGTTCATTACGTTACACATCACATGCCTTGTTTTCTGGTTGATTAGGGCCTTCCTATCAGACGTTGTCTTCTCTTCACCCTCTCGGTCACTCTTCACGGATCTATCCATCACACGCTTTTAAACCACTTTAATTGTAGCGCTGTACCCTACTGGGACCTGCGGTAGTCTTCCTACCAGTCCTCCAGAAGAAAAAAGGTGAGAATGTAGCCTCCGCAGAGTCCGGTATTCCAGGAGGTAACGACCGAGGATGTCGAGAGGAGACTTATACGTAGCGTTCCGAAGACGTACTACGATTTTTATCACGGTTCGTCGTACACGCTCACGCGCGTTTGTCTTTTTCGGCACCAGAGTAAACAATTAAGTTAACATGTCCAAGCAACCCCCCAAAAAGATAGTGAAAAGCCCTCTTGTCAATTCGACGGGACTCCCGTTTTATTACGTCAAGTACAGCGGATCACTTTTTGGCTGGCTTTTGTAATGGGGTATGAAGGACAAATTAGACGGCGGCCAAATACCCAGGTTATTTTTGAGACTCATCTGGGTAACACATTTCTACTTGTGCACAATGTGTTATTGAGTACGGTGAAAGAATCGCTACCAATGGACATGTCCACACTTACCACCGCTGACGGAAATACGCCAACCCTCTGACTGGAGGTAATTCTAATACCATTTCTCTCTATCATATAAACCTAATACCTTGTTGACCACCAATTCCCAAGAGGATACTTGCACAGTCCTAATGAAAAACGATTCTGGTTGTTCCTTCACTAGTGAACTGCATTTTATACACAGTTACTCATGATGTTGAGGCAGTATTGAAGGAAAGGCTTCTTACCCCCATCCGCCGCGGCACGGTTACATCCTCGGAGCAGGTGGATGCAAGAAACTCGACATCAGCCAGCTACTAGCCTCGAATTCCATGAACTGAACCCAACGGAACCGGAGCGAGGTGAACAGCTTCGTACTCGCGTATCTATCGGGATATCCACGTGAATAAACACATCTGTTAGGCGTGGTCAGCTAGGAAATGAGCCACGATGCGCAGAATAAAAAAATCACCCCCTCAGCAAGTGTCTGAGTTGTGCGTCTGAGTAAACGCTGCTTTATGGTGCGTAGATTGCTATCAAGGCTAACTGGCAGGCAGCTGGTGTGGAAGTGTCGATGGCCTTCTCTGAAGATAGGCATAAATGAAGCCCGTTCCTACGTCAGATCGCAATGACTGTTTGAACAGCTTATGAAGGGGTTCCACCAAGGTAGAAACTAATGGGTAAAGGGATTAGTAGCGGAAGTAGGGAGCAGAAGTTTGGGGGTTTCGCATCGTGATGCGTAGAACAAGAGCCGAATGTGGTAACACTGAAACATGAAAAACGGGTGTAATATCTGGATTAAGACAGAAAACGATGGTCAAGGCGAACTTTGAAATTCAAAATATACTTGATAGAGATTACACGCCAAGAAAGAGCACTCCATGGCCTACAGATCCCAAGTGGGAAAAACATGCTTATACTCCAGTCGGCTATGTTGTATCCCAAGATCGAGAATGTGGTTACTCAGATTAACAGCTCTAACATTGCTAAGCACCATTTTCAGAATCAAGAAGAAGATGGCTAGGTAAGCTCTAATCTGACGCGAATCTGGTGGGTAAGTATTTAGCCTTGTAATACCTGCATTATAAAGCCACCGTCGCACATCTTCGAAGAGCACTTAGACCTTCCAAAGAGAAGAAGGTAAAACTTTCCGGAAAGGTCGTTTGATTAACGATGAAGCGCTGCTTTCCTTTTTCATATATGTATTGACGTCGAGGAAGCTCAACGGAGAGTGCGAAGTGGGCATCTCCACAAAAGCCGACTGCAGAGGGAAGTCAAACAAGTAGTAGATAGTAGTTGACAGATGTCGAATGCACATAATCTTACCAATCTTGGCGCTGAATTCAAGCGTACACGATTGGGACCAGCTGAACCAACCAACCAGATTATTTTGCAGTACAGAATGGGCACTTAGTGTATCCAATCACCGCCGAATTTTAAAGTCACCTGCAAACAGTACCGAGAGAGATGAATTCGAGAGAGAGGAGGATCACTGGTGAAGATAGGAGACAAAAGCGGATCAAGGATAGAACCCTGAGGCATACCACTCAGGCTGTCTTGACGGTAGAATTACTCAACTGACGCATAGGCGACTTTTGAGTCAGAGACTTGGGTTCCTCAAGTCAACCCGTTTCCGTATTATAAACGACCGGGAAATATCAAAAGTTACCGTTTCCTTGATAATCCGATTATTCACCTGTCACGATTTTCTCTTTAAATTTTGTCTCAAAGTTATTCTGCTTTCTAAGCACCTCCGGGCAGTAATTGTTTCCTACGGCCAAGATAACAAGTAAACATTGTAGCCTTCAATGTTCACTATCTCCGATAAACCGGTCGGCAGTTTGCTCTAGCAAATACTGTCGCAATTCCGGAGCTTGATGGATGCTGTGTAGGAGACGCAAGCTTACGATTCTAGCACCGTTATCTACTGAAGCTCAACTGTAGATAACTATCGATCAAAGCGCTTCTCTCCCTCTGGGTTTCTTGGGACGCCAAAGCTGAATACCATAATCAAGCTGGAGTGGGAATCGCACTGAGTTCCAGAACAGAACAATATTTGGTCGATTGGATCACAGTGAACAGTAGCTTACGCGCTATCAGACTCAATAAATTGGGTAAAGTCCGTCAATACAAATCAGATAATCGTTACATATTCATGACATTGACGTACGCCACGACGGATAACTGCCCAGATTCTACCGAAGATGCAGTCTACGACGTCCACGTTGACCCTCTGGAGCAGACTTAACAATCAGACATCATCATTCTAGTAGGCAATTTTACTGCTCAGCTTAATCACCTTTCCCCAAGGGAGAAGCGTCTGGGGACGTTTGATGTCCGGGCACAACGCACTGACAATGGCGATAAACTGCTGTAATTGCGCGCATCCCACAGTCTACATACTTCGAGCACCGCATTCCAACAGAGGAAGAGTCACTGTGTTATATGGAGACCTCCTTGTGCTTCTCAGCCGTGTACACAGACCGATTACACAGCAGTCAGTTACAGGCGGCAAAATTCTGTTAAAGATCGTCGTGCCTTTCGGAGAAACCACGTGGACTCAGGCCATGCTGTTGTGTGTGCCGGTTTTGTTTTGTCCAGGGAAAATACATCTGTGAATGCAAAATACTCAACCGACATTTGAGCAAGAGCTTATCAAAAACATTGGCGAACAAATTGTCCGGTTCGAGTCAGGTGACAGAATCTAAAGAACAGTGGAAAATGTTCGCAGCAGCTGCAAAAGCGTGTTGTGAAGATGTGTTCCGAAAGAAATGTTCAATTGCGACAGAAATGGATTTCCATCACGTCGATAAACCTCAAGAACAAGCGTCGCTCCATTCCACCGGGTTCTGAGCATGATGACGAACTCCAAGAACTCAAAAGCAAACTGACTAAACGCTTGAGCAAAGAACTACTTGGTCGAGCAGTCGAAAGAGATGGAAAAGGCCTTCTTTTCTGGGAATAGCAGGATTTTTTATTGATCTGTGGTTGTACTGGTCGTCGAGTTGGTGTACGTGAGCCGATATGTGAAAAAGACGGTTCACCGATCAACAGCCAATCACGCCAATTTGACAGGTGGGCAGCACATTTTGAGGAACAGATTGGCTGGGCCCAATTGAGTCATTTAGACAACGGGACCCGAATGCCCAACTGTTGCGTTTCGGACGGCCCTCCGTCGGAAGTAAAAGTGGCCCTGGAGCTCAGGTTATTGAAAAATAACAGCTCCTGGACCATATATATCCTCTTCTTATCTTCCCAGGCATGGTGGGGAGAGGTTGACAACGGAATTGAGAAAGTTCCCCCAAGACGATTTGGGGATCTAAAGAAGCACCTCGTGATTGGTGCCCATCAACAGTAATTCCTGTTCCCAGAAAGAGGGATCGAATTCTACGTGATGAACACAGAAGCAGCAGCCTAGCGTCTGTTGCCCTCAAGTTACCCACTGACCTCATTTTACGACGACTCTGTCAGATACGCGAACAACATAAAGGATTTCGATCCGGTCGTGGGTGAGTTGACCACATTTTCACCTTCCGACGGATTTCGGAACGTCGGCACTCTTACAGGCAGCCGACAGTCGTGGTCTTTTTAGACATGAAGGCTGTATTCGCTTCAGTTACTCATAAGGTTCTCCGTAACTGTTTATTACGCAAGTGAGTAACAGAGATATATGTGAATCTGTTGAGACCACTGTATGCCCACCCTGCAAGCGGAGTGAGGGTTTACGGACAACTGTCTTGGGCGTTCACCACCTCTAGTGCTGTTTGCCAAGGATGTCTGATTCCCCCTTTATTGTCCAATTTTGTCGCACTTAAGGAGTCCAGTGAAACTGACGCTGAGCTTCTTAATGGCGCTAGAATGACCGACCTGTAGTATGTGAATGACAGTCTTACTTAGCCTTCATGACGAAAACATGCAGACCACGCTAGAAAAGGTGAGCGATCGGGCTGGTTTATATGAAATGCCTATCGAACCCTCAAAGTGCAAAGTGCCGTTTCAAGACTGAGGTATTTATATTCCTACATCCTTCACTGCGGTTTGTCCGCTCCACATTGCGTACAGTTTCACTTACCTGGGTAGCACTGTCTCATCACCTTGTAATATTGCTGACGACACTTCACCGACGATAGCCTTTTCCAAACTTAGTTATCTTATGTAAGTTCCGTTGTGCTCTGTGGTTCGTAAACGTGGCTTGTTCGCAACGGAGATGTCAAAAAACTTTCTTTTCAATGATTGCCTTTCAGACCAACAGACGCCCGTTGCCTTTGCCAGTTTGCCCACATTAAGTGGACAGATTTTCTGGGCAACACAGCCGTTCGTCGGAGCGTATTGCGGGATGTTCTGCACGTGCGACTGCTTACGTTGTACAGGTTGCGACGGCTGGGTCAAGTATTTCGTATGCTGTCAGCGTCTACCGCATCCGTCAACAGCTGGGTGCAACCACGTGTTGGTCAAGCATCAATGTGGTCATGGAATACAAAGGGGCTGACTGCTCCACTGAGCAAAGTGAGTGAGTGTCGCCTGCCTGGCTGGAGTCCTCGTGAGCACTCAAATCGCTGGTGAGAAACACTGTCAGAGATGGCAATGTGCCATCATCAATGGCGTACCTGCATCCATACCATTTCGTCCCTTCGAAGTCTTTCTTTAATAATTTTTAACACTCTCAGTGGATTTTTGGGAATATTCTACGTTACTGCTGAGATGAGTGGCAGCCCGAGTCACAGCACCTTCCTGTCAGACTCATGATGTCGCCTACCTTGACCATGGAGACTGGAGCCTCCATGAACTAACCAGTTGATTTTGTTCACTGAGCAGTAGCTACTAGTAGAATTTTCGTACACAAACCAATCATCCTGAAATTATGTCGCACACCAGTAAAGAAATGGCGGAATTAGTATGACTCTTTCGAGTAGAGAATCACACGACGGGGTGCGCGGGAGACTACGGGTGACGTGGCGTGCGTAACCATTTGGAGAATTATTGATGAAGAAGTAGGGATGGGAAACAAACAGACATAACTTACCAATCAGACTGCCAACCTCTGTACTAAACGGACTTCCTAAAAAAAGATCGGCGAAAGCGCTGGTGACGCTCATCAGTACAGTGACCTCGAAACCCACAAGGTCATCAGCGATTTCACTGATTGGTGTAACGCGTAACCGAAACCAGCGAGCGCGCCCGGAGTGAAATTGATCAGTGTAACGGGACGTGCTTCTGTGTTGTCGGTGCTGTTTTGACTTTCGTTTGTGTAAGTCGTGTGCATGACTTACTGGGCCTTACTGGGCCTTCGGCTCATGCTTGTTCATATTGTTTCTCTTTTCGGAATTGTTGTTCGAACCTTTACTTTGGAAGAACGCTGTCCCCGAATGCGTCCACGTTGCTCGAAGGTTGGCCGCGAAGTCACGGACATTCAAAGTAGAGTCGGCTGGCCTGAATGTTACACTGGTACACAAGTTCGAAACAAAGTCCCAAGGTTCCCGGGTCCAGTTGGTTTCTCTTGTTCAGTGTCAGCGAGCGTCCGTTGATTTAAGGGCAATTATTGAAAACGGGGTGTAACATCGCACTTGGTGATTACAGTGAATATCAAGAACAGAGTAAGACTCCAGAGTGATGTCATGCATTGCAAATTGATAAAGGACGGGCGTCGCAGACTGCCTCACCCTGTTCAATGAACACAACTACAACGAAATGAACAAACTGTTAGACAGCCTTCTGTGCGGTTAACTCGGGCGCGGACACATCCAAGTACCTCTGCCCGGAGAGCGTCTGTGAGTCCAGGGTTAACCTCTGGAGGCATCGGTGACATCTGCTGAGCTTGTTTTCGGTCTGTCACGATAAGCAGCCACCCATTCGGATTCGGGTGGGTGTAAGTCAACCATAATAAGAAAATGGGTAAACACTGATTAGAGGTGAGGTGGTGTAGGGCGTCACGAATGGCCTCGGTTTCAGATGAGCTACACAACGGCGAACGGCAAACAACACAGACAAGAAGGGTGTCGTGACTACAAACCCGGATTTTGAACCAACATCCATCGCATTCCGCTTAGGAAGTAAAGTCTCCTGTAAGAGTTGGCATTGGGAGCTTCTGGCTTAGGAGGACAGCACAGCTTCCCATGAGTCCACGGGAAGAGTCCGTTCGGCTCAGTCAGTACCAGGGACATGCAGCTCATTATCATTGATACCCGCACAAAGCCAGCTTTCTGTTACAGCACGAATATTGGAGAGAGTGTCGTAAACCAACCGTCTGATTTATGGTAGTTTGTTCAGAAGATTCAGACAGTTGATGTATATACTCTCGTAGGGTTCCCTCTAACTTGGTTGGGTGTAAAAGGTGGTAGAAGAAGACGGAGAAGAGCTTGAGAAAGCACTTCAATTGGCGAGAAGGATCGCGTAGACCGTGACACAGTCTCGTGAGCCCACTTGGAGGGTCACGGCCGGTTCATAACACTCTGGGCGCGCGTCAGCGTCACCGTGGGGCGTTTCTTTCGCCTCTGTCGAACCAAAGTTGGTAGTTTTCTAGCCGCTTTCTGTTTCTGAATTCCTGGGGGTGATTTGCAATCTTGCACCATCGAGATGTAGTGGCGGTGCTACACGTGATGGAATGATAACCCACTAACAAGTAACGGTATCTGGATGATAGTCAATACGAAGGTCAGGTCAATGGNTAAGTAGGTGAGAATCCAATAACACTTTGAGACGGTCCTTAGAAGAGCAGCTAACAATCTCTGGTGGTAGATCGTTTCATTAGTTGATAACTCTATAAGAAAATAACTGTTGTCTTAGGAAGGTCCGAGGTCGAAGCCTATAGAGCTTCTTGTCGTGACCTCTTCGACTGTTATCACTTACCAGGGTGATGAATTGTTGCACGAGTCCTGTGCTAATATGAAAGTGTGTAAGGAACTTAAGACGAAATGACACCGCTGCATCTGAGGAATGTGCGACTGGGATAATCCACGTATGAATTTTCAGGTGCAGGAACTGTTGCACTCAGGCCTTTTCGACATTTTTGATATGGTTAAACTGGGGATGTAGTGGCGGTGCTACACGTGATGGAATGATAACCCACTAACAAGTAACGATATCTTGATGATAGTCAATACGAAGGTCAGGTCAATGGTTTGAATGTTAATTGTTGTGACTGGTGTGCACGCTCAATGTGGCGTCAGTCTGGAGCGTGTCCTGTTCCGTTCAGTTGTGTTGTAACCTGTTCCGATCCGAGTCAACCGCCTCCTGCGTGCCCGCTCATCGACCGCACCGAACCACATCCAGTTGGAGCGTTCCAGTTGCCTGAGTGTGCAAATCGTGATTGCGCCCGTGTGTGTGCGTGCTTTCGAATAGGGAAGAGGGCCCCAACCTTTACTGCTACCTTGGCGTGGTGATCAGGCTTGCGGCTGTTTTGATCCGGCGGGCTGTGCTGACGGGTACTTTGGTCATTGCAGATTCAACGTTGTCAGGTTGGTCAAAGGGGAGCAGCCAAGCAAAAATCAGATGCGTTCGTTGTGCACGGTGGCGATGTACTGTGTCTCCGTTGGAAAAATGCGTGTTTTTGCCTGGACTGACTGTGTGTTCATCTGCTAGGATCGTCTGTACATGCACACTGTTGCTGTGAGTGTGTGCTGGATCTCTTGATATGGCTGTTCATCTCCTAGGTCGTTGATGTTGTCGCGTCTGCGTGTGTGTGTGTGAGTCACCTGCTACCTTGCGGTACAGACATTTTAGCCAAAGGCTTTGATTGAGGGCTCTAATCGCCCTCCTGCATAGGTCTGGGCGTCCTGGCAGTTTCCGAAGCCCATACATACAATGATCATGGGAAATAAAGCAAATACCATACGGCATCGGCCGTCGTGCAGGAAAAACCGGGTCGCTCTATCTGCTGCGAATAGCAGGGTCGATGGGCGACAACATGCTGCTGCCAGACACTCACCCTCATACTTCTCCTCGACCTCCTAACCCCGAGCAGATAATGCTCAACCAGTTTTCAGGGACTCGATGACCGACTTGAAACAGGCCTGGAGAGGCAAGGCGCTCACCATTGGGACGTGGAACGTGTGCACTTTGCTAGATCGATGCAGCGCCACAGAAGGACCGGAACGGCGCACCGCCCTGGTCGCGATGGAACTGTGTTGATGTGGAATCGACGTATCAACCTCGAGTGAGACAAGGCTTGCAGACCAGGGTAAGTTGCTGGAAACAGGTGCTGGGTACACGTTCTATTGGATGGGTTACCCGCAGATAGTGTTCGAGAGCATGGTGTCCGTTTTGCATTCGCTGATCGCATCAATGATTCGATGATAGGTGAACCGCACGGCATCATCTCTCGAATGCTGTCGATGCGCCTGCGACTCGATCGAGATAAGTGCACTACATTTATTGGTGTTTATGGTCCAACGATGCGTCATACTGATGATACAAAGGACCAGTTTTATGATCAGCTCTCCACCACAATCCAGCCGGCGCCGGTGAGTGACCGACTGTTTGTTCTGGGTGACTTGAACGCTTGAGTTGGTCGCGACGCGTTGGCTTGGCCGGGAGTTCTCGGACCCTACGGCACTGGTTCAATCAACGAGAACGGTGTTCGCCCGCTGCACTTGTGTGCTACCCACGAGCTGGCTATCACGAACACCCGATTCCAGCCGGATGCGAACGACATCACGACATGGACACATTCACGAAGCGGTCACCACCATCTGTTTGACTACGTGATTGTGCGGCAGCGCGACATTCATGAGGTGCGCATCACGCGGATGATGAGCGGCGTCGAATATACACAGATCATAGGCCGGTCAGGACCAAATTGTTTATTCATGTACGTAGGCCTGTTTATTGTAGACCTTCGGGACATCGGCGGAGGTTGGATATCAGACGGCTGGAGAACTGGGAGACAAAGACTGCCTTCCAAAGTATCCGCCGTCAACTGACCGAGCGTGTTCGCGAAATTAAAGACAACTGGCGGAGGGAACAGGGCGAGCACGTGCAGGGTTTCGCAGACCGTCAGCAACACAAGGAGTTTTACGATTCGCTTGAGGCGATCTTCGGTCCATCTATCCAGTCTATCAAAGTACTGGTAGACGTGGACACCGACAATTATTGCACCCAACCGAAGAACATCATGAGAATATAGCGCGAACACTTCGGCAGCCGGCTAAACCGCCCTACTACAATTGATTGGGTAACTGTGAACATCCCGCCACAACAAGAAATCAGATGTTCACTTGCTCTCGCCCCAAGTTTTGCTGCGCAACGGGGAGGCTGCAGACGAGGATGGGCTGCCAGGTGAGATCCTGAAGAATGGCGGGCCGGCGTTGAGACGTGCTTTACCTTAGCTGGTTCATTCCATCTGGGAGCACGGGGCAATGCCGCAAGACTGCAAGGACGCCATTATCGTACACTTGTTTTTAAAAGACGAGGGTAACAAGCGATGCGCCGAAAGCTACCGGAGTATCAGCCTTTTGAGCTGTGCAGGCAAGGTGCTTGCCAAAATCCTCCTGAATCGTTTGAATGCGAACGTCTTGGAGGTGAATGTTCCCGAGGAGCAGTGTGGAGTTTGAGCGAGTTGGAGTACGATCGATCTGGTGTTTGTTGCTCGAGAGCTTCAGGAGAAGTGCCGGGAACAGAACCAGTCCCTGTGTGCCCTGTTCGTGGATTTCACCAATCCCTTCGACTCCGTGAGCCGCGGGGAGCTGTGGACGGTGCATGGTAAGTTCGGTTCTCCAGGTAAGTTCGTCAATATGGTTAGATTGTTGCGGAGGGCATGATGGCGAAGGTGAACTCGTATGGATCGACCTCTGATGATTTTGACATCGTCACTGGTGTGAAGCAGGGTTGTGTTCTAGCCTCAGCTCTATTCAGCTCATATTTGACTGCTATGGTAGCAGTTGCTTTTCAGAACTTTGGGGAGGATGGTTTTGAGGTCGAGTGCCGGATGGACGGGCAGCTGCTGAATATCCGATGTTTCGGCGCTCCAACCCGACAACAAACCTCAAGGATGCGCATGCTTCTGTTCGCAGATGACAGCACATTGCTGGCAAACAGTGAAGAAGAACTGCAACGTCTGGCTACAGCTTTCGTTTCCGCGGCATCGAAGTTTGGATTGGACATCAACACAGGTAAGACGTTTTCGTTCTTTCAGACTTCTCCTGGTGGAGATGCTGCTTGTGTACCTCCACCCCAAATTCGTATCGCTGGAGACGCTGTGAATGACTGCGGGGATTTTCGCTACTTGGATAGCAACTTGCCGACGGATTTGTCCGTGGACCGCGAGCTGAGATCGCGTGTGGCGAAGGCCAGCGCTGCTTCCAGACATCTTGAAAGACGTGTCCGGAAGAATCATAGCTTGACGATGGCCACCAAGCTGTGTGTCTACCGCTCAATGGTGTTGTCCATCCTGCTGTACGGCAGTGAGACGTGGACACTGCATCAGCGGAACGTGAGCTATCCGAGCCGCTTCCATGTTCAGTGTCTGAGACGCATCTCGGGTATTCGGCGGCCGGGCATGATTTCGAACACTGAGGTACTGCGTCGAGCGAGCACAGACAGGATGGAAGCCATGTCGATGCTGACTCAGCTCCGTTGGCTCCGTCACGTGCGTGGGATGAGCGATGACGGTATCCCGAAGCAGTTACTGTACGGACAAGTTGAGTCATGTAAGCGAAATCCCGGTGTCAGATGCGGAGGTACCAGGATGTTGCGCAGGTACGTCTTTCACGTTCTAACATTGATTTTAGATGTTGAGAAGATTTGGCGTTGAACCAGACGACCTGGAGGAATACGGTTCGGGCGGGCGTCCGAAAGTTCAACGAGCAACTATTACGTGGTCGCGAGCGGAAGCGTGCGGTACGCAAAGGAACCATCGGTGCCATAGGTCGCGGTGACGTGGCTGTATGGCGTTGCGATGTGTGCGGCCGCGAAAGCGCTTCCGTTTGGGGCTAGTAGGTCACTAACTTACTCATAGTACCCCGTCGGCGATGAGACGGCGAGTACGTTAGGCTCAGGTAGGTCGTATCAGTATATTTATTCCACTTCTGTTAATGACTGCATCGGCAAACATCCTGGTCGTTGACAATAAAGCCGCTCTTCTTTTCAGAAACTTGAATGTCTGTGGTCTTCTATCCATTCTTTTTTCCGGTTTTGTAGGTGTATTGTATGGTGAACGGTTTGCTTGGCTTCAACGAGAGTTTTGTTTTTTATACTTATCTTTTCCGGGATGCATTAACCTGCACTCCCATACTGCAACGCTTCTTGTATTGCACTTCAAAAACCTTTCTTCTCAATGTAGATCTCGTCATTGCAGCCACCCTCTGTTCAGTTTCCGAGAGCTAAGAGATTCCTTTCCCTATCAGCCAATATACTGGCTAACCAGCATTGTCCGGCTGGACACAAAGTTTCACTGTCACACCTACCGGTCTTATTCCTTCGGGTTTACACTGGATATGAGGTGCGGGTGAAATTGCAGGTGGTGTAGCGCAAGCCAATTACAGTGATGGTTGTGCGCAGGCGTCCGTTTGTTTCATTCGCTGTGACAGGCTAATCCGAATCGGATGCCGCCAGCCGTGGAAGAGGGATTTCGGGTCGTGGAATGTGGGGACACGCATGTGCAGGTTGCGACAGCGAGCGTCACCTAGACAAGACAGCTTGTCGCGTAATGGCCTGCGTGGGAGATCGGAACAGCTCTTACAGTGGCGTTAGAGGAACCCTTCATTCCCGTCCCAAACTTCCTCCTTTCTGGGGAAAATTTTCTAGCCGATCATAATAAACGGAAATACCGTGAGCAGTCTCGAGGTAATATTCGTCATGTTTTTACCTTTTCGGCCTTTATTCCGTCGCGCCCACTGGTGGCATAGTGACTATGGCTCCTTTTATGATGTCCGTCTTTCCACTGGTTCGCGAATACTTGCAGGCTGCCGTGTACCTCATAAATACCCTAAAATTTCCTCCTTGTCACGTGGTTGAAGCGTAACAAATATGCTTTTTGCACTCACCTATTGATTTGTTTTGGGCGCCATCAATGGGCAGCCGCACTAGCTTAGGAGCTAAGACTTGCCGTGTTAATTTTATCGAAGAGCAGAATCCAAGTCTCCTTCAAGCGCGTTATTATCCTGTGGAAGAACCGGCGTATTGAGTCCAAGGTTTAGAACCAGTGGTCTAGGGGAACAGTGGTGATTCATACGTCGTTTTGGAGCTACTCTCTCAGGCCGGTTTAGCTCCACAGTAAATTGGTAATCCAAGGTCATGGAGAAAGCCACCTCTGATACGAGGGTGATTCCTTTGGGGACCTCTGGCTCATCTTGAGAACAGGGCTGATGACGTTCACGTTAGCTTGCCGGTTAGGGTCAGCCTTGACGAGTGACTTTGTTCCCGCAAGCAAGGAACCCTCCAGCCCCTGCCAGAATGAGCGAATCAACGGGACTCCCGTCAGATTAGCATGACGTTTCTGCAATTCATCTGTTTTGTCCAGTACTTGTTCTGTGCTAACTTTCGCGGGTGTCGTCACAAAAAGCCTGAGCGACTTCTTGGTAGCTCTACAGTGAAGTCTGCCGGCAGAAACCGATTTGGTCAACTCTGGAAGAAGGGATATGGTAAACAGCGCTCTGGCTTGTTCATCTGGACCAAGTGTAGTCGGGAATTGTCCCCAAAAATAAGCCTGGTCACTCTGAGTGCCCTGACTCACAAGTTTGTTGCGGCTCCCCCAATTTGAGTTGTGGGCCAAGCCTGCACCTTACAAACTACCGCCATACCCGAAAAGGGAGTGCGCAATTCACTTGTTTAACAAGTTCAATTTTGACTTCATGCCAGATAAAGCTTTCTGTATTCCAACCGGAACCCTATCTACTGTGGCCATATGCAATGTACTGACATTTTTAGACGCCTTGGAACTACACTGGGTGTATCAAGCACGGGCTTGGAAGGATTTCAATTATTATAAACTGGTCCGAAGCAGGAGCCTAAGTTACCCCGATTCAGTCGGTTTTTCTTGCTCAGTGTCAGCGGGCAACGGTTGATCTGAACGATGATCACTGGGAACAAGCGGTATCGCTGCTCTTAGAGATTACAAGGACGTTGATCCCGGACGTCTAGTGGTTGTTCGAGCAACGCGTAGTCTTCTCACAAAGTCTATCGATATGCTGGATCCAGGGTGGTAATGTCTGTAAGCAACGAGCGTCAATAAATTCTGAGCCCGTCGAGCAAGAAGGAAGACGGTCGTATTGACGAGTTCCTTATACGGTGCAAACGTTCAAAAACATTATGATGAACAAAATAGTGGAAGACAACAACAAACCTCAATATAGAATCCACTAAATATGCAAGTCCCGAGATTGAATGATCGTGTAAATATGATCAAATGCATCAGTCACGTGATGGCGAAGCGGTTGAGCGAAGATGAAACCAAGGTAAATATAAACAATGGTCCAGCAAGAAAAAGTAAGGAAGAATGATTGTGTAACCGAACAATATCAGGTTTTACAGATACATCGTCATCCCGGCAAAGTTGAAGATAGATTCCGAGATATGACCATTGTCTTTGGCCTCTGTTAGGCTATCCATGAAGATTAACATATTAGTTATGCATGACCGATCGGGAAGAAGGACATGCTGGGTCGAAGAGAAAAGGTTTTTCGAGAAGAAATGCTTAAAGATGGTGCGTTTTAACAGTCGTTCCATTATCTTGCATGGGATACTGGTAAGGCTGATCGGCCGATAACTAGCAGGGGAGTGACGATCGCCTGTTTTAAAAATAGGTGAGACAGTGGCCTTTTTTCATGCCTCCGGTAGAGTGCCTGTCCGAAGTGTCTGTTTAAACAGATCGAAGAGAGGCACCGTCAAACCAATGGCCGCTTCTTTGAGGATCCGAGGATGGATCTTGTCTGGTCCCACGGCACTATATGGATTGATCTTGAGCAAGAGGTCCTGAACGTCAGACACAGAAAAGTCAGCTGTCAGGAGGGGGTGTTGGAAGTCTCCGCGGGAGAATTGTATGCCAGTTTGGCACATCCACATTGTAGACTGATAAGTAGTATTCTTTGAGCACCTCGGCAACCACTTGGGGGTTGGATGTGGTTTCCACGTTGGAAAGCCGCAGAGAAAGGGCTGAGGGCTAAGTTTTTCCCTTGCGACGAATATACTTGAAAAGAAAATTCTTATTCTCGTGAGCTACCTATAGGATTCTTGACTGTACATGTTGGGTGTGTTGCCGGATTTCCCGCTTGCACCAGTTTCATACAGAGCGAAAGGCCTCTAGATCCTCTGATCTATTCGTTAGCTTCTGTTTAGAGAATAGACGAGAACGTACTTCAAGAAGGCGGCGTATGTTCCGCGGAAGCGGTGCACGAGAGGAGAACTCCCATAGTTTTCGAGGAACAAATGCCTCATCGGCTTCGTGAATGGCAGCTTTAAAGGAAAGTTGGTTCAAGTTCACTGAGTCGGATGTGAGACTGAGTGTGCTTAAGAACTTCCTTGGTGCGTTAAAGTCTGCTTTCTGGATGTTTCGGAGTGAAGTCTTTGTTACAGCGTTTTGGAGCCAGTAACAGATAAAGTAAATGTTTAGTAGCATGTGGTCACTGCCCTAACGGCGGTTTGATGACCACCCTATCTACCAGGTGAGCCTCGTTCGTAATGACCAGATCGAGCTAGGGGGGTGTCTGTCCTGGACGGTGCCTTGTAGGTAGATTGACATGTTGTGTCGAGGTTTTCTCATGGATGAACATTGCCAAGGGTTTCGAGAACCCGCAGCCGCAGTCCTCATAAGAGGCAGCCGTAGAGTTGAGTTTGGGCGCGTTGAAGTCACTCATAATGAGAAGATGGGAGAAACGCTGGGCAGACCTGAGTCTGTCTGAGGTAGCAAGGATGGCTTCGTCGTCGGATGCACTGCATGACGGCGAGCGGTACATAACACCGGTATGAAGCGTGTCACGTTTGCGAAGTTGGAGTTTAATCCAGAGCGTGTCGCATTTCTCTGGGAAGGTAAATTCCCCTACGACATCTGGCACTGGGAGCTTCTGGATTAGGAAAACGGCGCAGCCTCCTCTGCGTCCGCGGGAGGAGTCCGTTCGGTACAAAGAGCACTTAGAAACGTGCAGTTGATTATCAATGATATCCGCGGAACGCCAGGTCTCTGTTAATGCAAGAATGTGAGGGCTAGTGTCGTGAACCAGTTGTCTGATTTCTGGTAGCTTGTTCACAAGGCTCAGACAGTTGGTGTACACGCACTTTAGGGCCACTTCCTCGATTGGCTAAGTGCAAAAACAGAGAAGTGCACGTGGAAGAGCTTGGGAAAGCAGTCTCAGTAGCGAGGGGGAGTGCGTAACTTGTGTTATAGGTTCGTGAGTCTTCTTGGAATTTAGCAGCTGGTTCACCTTTGCCTGGGTTTATGTAAGCCATACTGTGGGACGTTTCGTCCGCTAATGTCGGCTCAAGGTCGATGGCTCTCGGACTGACCTTGATTTCCGAATTTCTGAAAATTGAATCGCAGTTTTGCACCCTCGAAAATTTGGATGGGGCTGTCGATCAGAAGAGAATATGCGACGGACTGCCCCCGATTAAGCCTAGGATAGATCCGCCGGAATGAGACAAGTGCGGGCCATTTTTGATGCTGGGGGTAGACCCAAGCAGACTCACTGGACTATAATGCTTAGGGATAAAATGTGATGACATAAGATTTTGGGGTGAGGTGATTGAGGGTCTTGAAAAGTGATGGTCCTTAACACCTTTGGATTTGCTCTTCCGGCCCTTTGCACCTTCAAAGGCGCTCGACCTTCCAAGGGGATGGGGGCGGTAGCTTCTGATGTGGGTGCTTGTGGTGGCCGATCCGAGGACACTGGTCCTCTCTTGAGAGCAGGGATAAGGACTTTCACGCTAACATGGAGTTTGGGGTCAGCCTTGATGCATGACCTTGTTCTAGCAATCTGAGAGCGCTTCTGCCCCCCCCTGCAGTGAGCGATCTAACGAGGCTCCCCTGATATTAGCGTGGTTTTCCTTTAGTTCAGCGGCATTGTCCAGTACTTCCTCTGTGCTAATGTTTGCCGGTAACGTCACAAGGAGTCCTAGTGTCTTCTTGGTAACTTTTGGAGCAAAGTCTGCCAGCGGAAATCATTTTTGTAGACTCTGGTGGGAAACAGGCCCTTAGAATCGCTCTGGCTTGTTCCCCTGGAGAGAGTGTAGTCGGAATTCGTCCCCATAAAACAAGCCTTTCCTTTCTGAGTGCCCTATCTTTCAAGCTCGTCTCGACGTCCTCGATTTAAACAGTGGGCAAAGCCACTGGCTTGCAAGCAGTCGCCGCACCTGGAAGGGTAAGGGCAATGTACTCATCCAGCGAGCTTAGTTCATGTCAGATAATGCTTTCCCAGTATCAGTCAGGGCTTATTCTACCATGGCCACCTGTTCGTTAACATCCGTAGAAGTCTCACAGTCACACTTGCACGCGTCTGATTTCTGCTCGCTCGGGGTGGCGAGCAGATGATCCAGCGTGGTCTTGAGTGGGGTGCAGCCTTCCCGAAAAAGACAGCTCATACAGATAAACGGTCGTTTTGAAGGAGTGAGCAAAGCGTACTGGTCCTCCCTGAGGCCAGTATACTTACACTGGTACGAGTGTGGGCACGTCTGGCGTTGCATACCGTTCTAAACAGCCATGCGGCAGCCGAAACGACTACAAGCACTCGATATCTCCGATCCACCAATGCTGCTGGACCTCGTGCTTGTCATTGTGCTATGGTCTGTGAGCAAAATGACAGATGGTACTATGGGACACGGATAATACAATACACAATGAGTTGCCTTATTCGACAACGAATAGCAGTGATCGTATATAATTTTTTGATGCACTGGGCACCAAGATGGCAAAAATATTAATGGTCAATTACGGCGAGAAAATTTAGACGAGATATCGAGTTACCCGCGGTTCTTTGCTTGCTGCCGAACGTATTCGCACCGACAGAAAACGCAGTATGGTCGATATGCGGAGCAAACAAACCGAAGGTCAGGGGGTCGACAAGCGTAGGCCTTCATCAGATCCAGGATTTGAAATTGATTCACTGAATTTGGATTTGAAGGTTACCCGTCGTCGCGGGCCAATCGATTTCCTCCCACACTCAGGAAAAGGTAATTCCGAAGGGCCTAATAATACTGTAACATGCAGGCCAGCCGACTTTACTCTGGATGTCAGTGACTTCACGGACCAACCTTCGGGCAACGTGGACACACCAGGGGACAGCGCTCTCCCGAAGAAGGGGTTCGAAAAACAGTTCTGAAAAGAGAAACAATACGATCAAACATGAGCCAAAGGCCCAATTAGCCATGCAAACGACTTACACAAACGAAAGCTAAGACGGCACCGACAACCCAGCAGCACGCCCGGTCACACAACTAAAATTCAATTCGTGCGCGCTCGCTGGTTTCGGTTGCGCGTTACAATACGCTGAGTGACCTTGAAGCTCAAATTTCTCATTGGTTGACTAAACAGTACGTCTGTAGCAGGCGTGTAATGTGTGTAATATATATGTAGACCATATATATACAAGAAATACCTGAAGTGTACGGGGAAATATCTGCGAACATGTGCTGACTTGCATATAGGTATTTTGTGCCAAAAATTTGCATATATATACGTGTATATATGTGTATTTAGATATATATAGGTATACATATATATATCTGAATACATGTATATATGTACATATCAAATGTATATACACATTTGATTTGGGATTTTAACTTGCACCAGTCCTTCTGAAACTTGCTGTAACACTCGTCTTATACCAGATTTCCCACTATTTTTGTATGAAAGGAAACCGTCTCTCTACCGGGGAAGCTATATAGCTTCTCTACAGAGTGTCTCGTGTTGGTGAGGGTTGATTTGAACCAATAGAAGAATGTAGCCTCATTTCGTCGGAAATCATTGTAATCAGCTGGGCGTGTAAGTTCCGTTCCTTGGAAGATCGAATAAGCACTATGTGGATGACAAAATAGCCTTGGATTTTCTCGGAACCTAGAAAAATCTTATTAGAAAAGAGTGGTTGGAAATCGAGGCTATAGCTACGTGATCGTAGTCTTTGGGCCTGACAAATTGCATACGATGCGTGAAGTCATGACTGAAAGTGCACTTTCAGGATTACGGGTCCAAAATTAGGGCGTACCGACGATAAGGGTCCATGTACATTATCTGAATCAGTATTACGTCCCGAAATATTTAGTTACAGTTCAGCTGCTGAACGATGTGTTTTTAACTGAAACTGCGAAGTTGTTTTTGACGATCGCCTGTATTTTTCATGTCGGTATGGGCACCCACAGAATGACACCCTGTTTTGGCAACAGAACTTTTAGTGTGAAAACGGAATCTGACCTGTGCTCTCCCTTCCCGATCTTCGCTGGAGTTTCTCAGGGACCCGCACTTGGTCCACTGTTGTGCCTGACATATCGTTGGTCATTGATAAGGTCAGGAAAGTCGACCGTATTAGGTGCTGGTCGCATGGTTGGAGTCCCCCACTCTGAACGACACTAAGTTTACAAATATATCGCTCGAAGAATACCCCGGGAACCTCTTATTGAGACAGTGCGTAGAGTGTTATGGATATCACGATAGTTGATCTGAAGAAAGACCTGTAGATCTGGCTGTCGACTGGTTTATCCTTCTCTCATCACTACCAGATGGCTGCTAAAATGGGATCTGGAACTCTTGGGATAATGAACAGGCCCTTCCCAGAATAGGCAAACACCTTTCAGACGCGTTAGGGGGTTTATAAAAAACCACTGTTTGAGTGTGTTAATCGAGTCGTATACGTCGGTTTGAAGGACATACTCTCCATCGAACGTGTCCAGCGAGTAGCCACCAAAATGGCTTGCGGTGATTCCCCTACGAATCTCATCTTGAACTTCTTGATCTTTGTCCACTTGAGTTTCGAAGACTCCGCAGTGAATTAATCTTCGCGCACTTTGTCATTAGCGCAGGACTTGTGCATGAATTCTTCATTCCGGTGGCTCTCAGCAGTCGATGAGGTCACGACCGGAAGCTGTGTAAGCTTCGATCCCGGACCTTTTTTGGCAACAGTTCTTTCTTTACTGGATTAATCACTGGAATGACCTTCCATGAGAGGTTGTTAACTGCTGTTCCAGGAGTCGTTTCAAAGTGTTATTTGATTCGCGCCTACTTTTTTTCTCTCTAACCCTCAAAAATGGTACTACATCCTGCTTTCAGTGACTGACTTCCAGGTAGACAGAATCTCGCCGGATATCGAAACAGACAAACTGACTGAGTCTGGGTGGCTCGAACCTCCATCCTTGAGCCGATGTGCGCATCGCTGTAACCACTGAGGCTTAATTGTTGACTTGTATACAGGAAAGCGTAAAATGTTGTTTCAGATTTAATCGTTCTCTTGGTGCACAATTTTCTTGGTTCCTGGCCTGAAAGCTCAACAAACGTCGTTATGCACAATGTAATTTAAGCAAACACCACAATTGCTCTGCAGGTCATCTGAAAAATGTCCCTTCTCTGAAGTCGTTCCCCTTCTCACAACATACACGTACCAGGGTACGTCACATGCAGAACACCGCTCGAACTGTTTTTCGTATTTTTGTGCCATCACGCTTTCTTCACTGGACGGAGCACCTTTTCGCCGATCGTCGGTTTTTAAAACGAAGGCTCGAGTACTCCAAATCCTAAGCCACTTAGGCCTTACCAGCTTTTGACTCGGAGCCGCTGATGTACCCGTCGGTTCTCCAGCAGCATCTTCGCACAGTCACTTCCACTTCTCCATGTTCGAATTGCTCTGGAAATTGATGGCACTGAAATGGTGGATACTTCCTCGACAGCGGCGTTGGTCAAGCTCAGGTGTTTGTAACGGCTCATATTCATTTTCATGGCTGGCAAATAAAATCTTTCCAACAGTTTGCGGCTACTCGCCCTGCTATCATCTAAAAAACTATATAGACGCCTGTATGATACTCTTAGAATAAAAACCTAACCTGTCAAGAATTCATCAGTGTGCAGCACGGTTTATGCACCACGAATGTGCTGATGGTCAGTTCTGTGGACTAAAACAGTTGCTCAAGGCAGTGACGTTTGTCGTAAGTCGCGACCTTGCCGGTGCATCTGCCCGTGTGATCATGCTGTTTTGCTAAGCAGACTCTTCCATTATGGGGTACAAGGAAACCTTTTTCAGTAACTGTCATATCCTACTAATCGTTTATAAAGAACGTGCGCATGTCTAAGCTCAATAGGGCACTGCAAGTTCCACTTCTTATGCCACCTTTTTTGTTATCAACAAACATCCTCTTTTCAACATCTCTCTGTCATTAAATTTGCTGACAACATCGAAATTTGCCTTACAGTTAATACCAATCACGATTATCCCATCATACAAAATGACGATGGTATTTTGTCTAGCTCGTCTTATACAAATCAGCTAGACTTTAATGCCAGTACACGTACGTATATTTGCGTATCACTGAATACCAGTGAGAGCCGTAAGGAAGCTGTGTTGCTGATGACGCCTTACTCTCACTTGCAGCTCGGTTGTTTGTTTGCAAGGTGTAGGTACCTTGATGTTCAATGTTCGAATATAGACGTAGTTATTTTCATCAGTTAGGTCCCTTTCTGTCCCCTTCTTTTTTCCTCTTCTCTTCCTATGTAGGGTTTGCTTTTTCTTCATGGTTGTGTGGCAGCTAAGCATTAGTGTGAAACACTGATGTATTGCTGTCTATGATGAAGATAATGAATACCATGTATTACCTCTGTGGCTTGTTGCTTCGGGCAGTTTCTATCCGAAAAGGCTTAGGAACCTCTGTTCCACACAATTCCTCGAGTTCTTCGAAAGTCGAAGTGAGTGAAAAACTGCTACAAATACCGCAACATCACTCACATCGTTCCGGTCACTTTGATCCTTATTATTTGCAAGCTGTTTACAACAGTTTCGTTCGGTCTCAGCTTTTGAACTGGGCTGCAGCCCAACCACCTCTTCAAACGGAAAAGTTTGTCCTAGAGGTTGTATATCGTCATACCACCAAAACGGTCTGGTGCCAGGATAATGTTTACTAAGAAAGACTGACATCACTAAGGATGTACTCTTTTGAGTGTCGTCAGTTTGGCAGCAACTTTTTGTTCATCTCCTTGATCTCAAAGACTTCTGTTCACTGGCGCCAATTGATGTTTAATAGGAGAAATAGCACCACTTTGTGGAGGTCACCCTCTCACACTGGAGGTTCATTCTAGCAAACTTGAATGCAGGCGTTGGTTTCCTCGCTAAGCGTATACATGACCTGGTTTCGTTCGGTCTCAGCTTTTGAACTGGGCTGCAGCCCAACCACCTCTTCAAACGGAAAAGTTTGTCCTAGAGGTTGTATATCGTCATACCACCAAAACGGTCTGGTGCCAGGATAATGTTTACTAAGAAAGACTGACATCACTAAGGATGTACTCTTTTGAGTGTCGTCAGTTTGGCAGCAACTTTTTGTTCATCTCCTTGATCTCAAAGACTTCTGTTCACTGGCGCCAATTGATGTTTAATAGGAGAAATAGCACCACTTTGTGGAGGTCACCCTCTCACACTGGAGGTTCATTCTAGCAAACTTGAATGCAGGCGTTGGTTTCCTCGCTAAGCGTATACATGACCTGGAACGCTTTCTTAGCAATTCTCAAGGCTCTCTTTAATCAACGTTCATCAATTTAGTTCGGATTCTACACCTTTTCCTCGTATTTGAGATCCTGCGCACTAATACGGAATTGCTAAGATCTGTTTCTTACTTCCGTCACTAATCCATTGATCCACTGAATCCAGTGGTTCAGTGATTAATAACCAGATGCGGAGCTGAGAGCCGTAATTCCTGATTGCAAAGGCGATTGTTCGCGACTTTCATTGAACCAACTTAAGTTTTCGGTACGAAATACTTCAATACAGTCAGTGTGATTCGATATGTCTCACCACTTTTGTGATTAAGGCAGACATGTGGACGTCTTTGTCCATGCAGCCAAATTTGTACCAGTGTCAATCAGTGGACAGATGGTCAGCTACAATGTTCAGTGGGAGCTCTACTACTAAGAGTCAATTCACGCTGATAAATTGCTCCGTACCATATATCGTAAAAACGTTCCACGAATAAGCAACATGGTGAGATAGCGGAGTTCTCGAGTACAGGAAACTGAACATCCATTGGTAACTGCCATTTCTGTTCTTCAAACT
>QNGE01002910.1:7886-47483 GCA_008508345.1 Paragonimus westermani
AAGAGTTTCCTTTCCTTATTAGCCAATCAAGTGGCTAACCAGCATTGGCCGGCTGGACAGAAAGGCCCCACTGGCACACCTCCCGGTCTTATTCCTTCGGGTTTACACTGGATATGTGGTGTGTTGGTGGAACTGCAATTGGTGCAGCGCAAGCCAGTTGCAGTGATATATAAGCGCAGGCGTCCTTTGGCTTCGGTCACAGTGACAGGCTAATCCGAATCGGATGCCGCCAACCGAACAGCTACGATGTGAAACTTACCGTTTCGTGATAGTACACTCAAGAACTAATTAGAAGAGACTGATTAACATAAGCAACCATTGTTGAGTCCAAGTAGACCGCCAGGACGCTTATATCCAGCGACGAGATGTACATAAGTTGCACATAAAAAACGACTCACAACCTGATTCTTATAATCACATTCAATTGGCTCAGTACCGCTTGAAGTAAGCCTGGAGTTCAGGCAACCACGGGCAGGTTTTAGTTGAAAACTGTTTAATTATCTGGCATTAGATTCAGTCTTCATCGTGCATTCATGTCACACTGGAATATCAGAGCCTTCCTTTTGACTGTCTGGTTGGGCTGTCACTTGTAGTAGTCTGAGTAACACCGTGACATTGGGACAAAAATCATCAACACATTTCTCCGGCTCTTTAAATGAGAAAGCTAATTACGAATCCACGATATCCTGCAATGATTTCAGAAATTGTTCAGATTCACCACTGAAACAGATGTCCGGTTGCACTGAACAAATCTGTACAGCCACCAGTCAGTTAGTCATCGTCAATCAGTTAGTCACAAAGTGAATGGCATGAGGTGTATCACTGGCGGTCAAGCAGAACGAGTACGCCTGTTCAACCGAGTACTATGCTAACCGAATGAGTTTTGAAATTCTGCTATAGAAGAAGCGGTGGAGATTAAGTCAGTTCACTTCGAGTGGGATTCAATCGCCACTACTGCGTAGAATTTATTTGGAACTTTCTTACGAAGTGGGCATGCGTGTGTTGCCTGTTCTTGCTAAGAATCTGTTGAAGTGCGCAGTGACGAATTGAACAACGCTTCGCTAAGCAGCCCATTTGGTTCTCTATTCCAGGTCGGTAGCATGTGAGTTCAGGTGAAGGACCATGCTGTTAAGTTCCAACTTTTCCGAACGCGAGCTGCGTGACACTGTACGTGGATGCAGATGGGTTGTAAATTGTTCAGATTCACCACTGAAACAGATGTCCGGTTGCACTGAACAAATCTGTACAGCCACCAGTCAGTTAGTCATCGTCAATCAGTTAGTCACAAAGTGAATGGCATGAGGTGTATCACTGGCGGTCAAGCAGAACGAGTACGCCTGTTCAACCGAGTACTATGCTAACCGAATGAGTTTTGAAATTCTGCTATAGAAGAAGCGGTGGAGATTAAGTCAGTTCACTTCGAGTGGGATTCAATCGCCACTACTGCGTAGAATTTATTTGGAACTTTCTTACGAAGTGGGCATGCGTGTGTTGCCTGTTCTTGCTAAGAATCTGTTGAAGTGCGCAGTGACGAATTGAACAACGCTTCGCTAAGCAGCCCATTTGGTTCTCTATTCCAGGTCGGTAGCATGTGAGTTCAGGTGAAGGACCATGCTGTTAAGTTCCAACTTTTCCGAACGCGAGCTGCGTGACACTGTACGTGGATGCAGATGGGTTGTAACAATGTGACAGCTGTGACAGAAATTTCGTACGAGATTATGCATCCTCTCGTCGTAGTGAGTTTCGGTGTGAAAATTTTGTAACCCACTTTGTAAGACATTTTTACAAACTGAGACGAGCTGCGTTCGCGAATGGCACAATGAGTCAGGAAATGTACTTGGAAACCGTGGTCTGGTATGTAATCTCTTTTGGCTACTATGAACAGCATTGTACACAAGGGGTATTTGGAAACACTTGCGGCTGGCACAGTCGTATTTTGTAACTTACTTTTTGTACGTTTTTTGTACGTCCTTTCGTTATCTCCGACTGTTCGGTTGTTCGAAAACGCCACTATCAATCTGACTTGCTACATCAAAAAAAAAGGGGTTTCCGCCCTCCACCTCCGTCTTCTCATTTGGATTGGGCTTTTGATTGGTGAGTCAGTTGGCCGCCAAAGTTTTTCAATTCCGCGTATCTGTCAACCTGCCAACGCTGTTTGTTTCGTCACTCTAATCTGTATGTGAATCTATTTAACAGAAGTCGTGTGAGCTTGCTCTCTGGCACTGTCTTTCTGTTGTGTGTGATGATCTTTCCAAATCAACGGACCTCGACTTGTCAGTGAGTCGCTCTGTTTTTATCGATACGTCTTTCATTCTGTTTCCAGGCCTATTTTGTGCCCATTCTTTCTTATCACAGCGTTTCTTTTGTGCTATCATATTCTCAGTCGCTTTTTTCATTCGGGGGACTAAGCCAATACACACTTGGCCATAGCACATCGGACGATTATTTGATCAATGACACGTTTTAGTTGTGCTTGTCTGGGCTACCGTTGAGCCGCTCTTCTGAAATGACGTACAACACGTTCAACAGACGATCGTTACGTTCATCTTTTCTATCACTCACCAGCAACGAAAGTACTGTCCACCCTTTGGACAATTTTTACCTCCGCAGGTTTGTCTTTATACCCACGCTTGCGAGGAAACGTCAATTGTGGCGCCATATCTTCGTCTGAAAATTTAAGATCCGGTAAATTTAGTAAACCGTACCTCAGTAATAACGCCACCTCTCGAAAAATGCCATCTTATCACAGGTTTCACTCGCAGAGCAGACCAATAAAAATTATGCAAGTCAACCTCACCAATGGAGCCAACAAAAGTACAGGTTAGTCCACTAAAAATGGATCATCTGGTATCAGAGTATATAACTTTGTTTGTTACGATCTATGTAGGTAGAACACGAATTGTCTACTCAGCTGACTGTACACATGATGAAGAGGCACCTAAACTAAAGTCGCAAATTACAAATGAACTGAATGAATATTCATCGCTCAAGGCTCATTTCAGGTTCGGTTGATACATATAAGCTGTGGTTTGTTAGCGTAATAGACAGTCAACCATGAGTGATGAATCCTCATTCAGTAACCCTATGATCGGGTACGTTAGTCTATGTATTGCTAGGACGCGAGCAATGAGGTGAGTGATCCGTTGTTATCTTGGATGTGTTTTAGCTAGCCTTCTAAGTTTGACTACAAAGCAGCTTTATGTGGGCTCAGCTAGTCAATTAGTAACAGGTATTTTCGTGAAGAACTTCATGAGTTCACACCTGATACGAAAACATCACCGTCTAGAAAACTGTTCACACAATCATACAGTGTCAACACAGACAGGAGATATGCCTTTCGAGTTATAATAAAAGAACAGCTTTGTGACTGAGTTTGAGGAATTTAGTACCGGTAGGTATCTGTCACAAACTGCTGGCTCGAACTCAACCACCGTTAAGGCCGTTTGACAGTGTAAATGACAGTGCGATCTAGCTGGAAAGTTTCATACCTCCTGCAAGAAAATGCACTACAGTTAAGTATTGTGCATTAGACCATTGAATTCACTGTGATAGAAAGTTTCCTGGCGAAGATACTGGAATCTATTATATGGACACAGCAAAATATTTGTCTGGTTCACCAGAACTTGTGTGTGCAGTAGCCCTTCTCTGCGTCTCTAATACCTAATCACAAACAGACGCGCCAAAGCAATCGAAGACGGCCTGGCAAGGACAACGTACTGAGTAGACAGGGAGTATTTCGTCGGCGTGCGAAGTCGATTTGCGAGCGAGCCAGTAGTAAAACTAAACAGTAATACAGGAGGACGATAGGCAAGGTAGCTGCATGTGTTTACGTGTAAGTAGGCGGGGTAACAGTCGGCATCCCAACTCGTTCAAACAAGCTTGATCATATACAAATCTCGCAATAGAAAGAGTAAATACGATTATAGGATCACAGACAGCAATAAACACTTAGGGTCTCTACACTTTATTCACAGAGCATATACGATAAAAGCATACTATCATGAGTATCACGCACAAACGATTAAAATTAGATGGACCATTTTTTTGTTAACACAGAGGAAGAATTATTGACATTGTATAAATATAACCGTCTTGTATACTGCAACTTCTAGTCTGGTACACCTCGTTGATATTTGAGTGATTCAATAGCGCAATATATCCCCCGAGACTTGTGATGGAACTCCTCTGTCTCTCTAAAACCATCACCTTGCCAAATAACTTCTTTTATCAGAAACCACTTAATGGCACAATTACAAAGAGCGCACGGCATAATATTTCATATTCTTTGAATCACTTGTGTAGAGAGTTTTTCCATTTTTTGGTATTTTGCCCCATCCATGTTATTGCATACATACACGTACGGCAAAAGCTACACGAACCCGTAAACCTTTATTCTGCCTACTCGTTTTCGACAAATTAATTTGGAGAGTTGCCGTCCACAGTATGACATTACTATGTTCAGTGTACTGCCGGATCTGTCTGACGATCACCCTCACTGAACACTCAGGAATCCTTTGAAGACAAAGAGCAGATTGAATATGTGGAAACTGTTTTTATTGTTTGTGTTAGGATTCTAAGCCGGTGCATCTTACTGAGTAGTAGTCTTGTTATTATCTCTGGTTCAGTATACGCCTACATCTAAGCTATCTATATATATACACCTGTATATATATACTTATACATATATACATACGTGACCACATTGCGTGTAATGATGTCGCAGCAATTGGTGAGTTTTTAATGTGCGACTAACAAAGTCGTACACCACAAAGAATCGTAAAAATCGGCGTCACACAGAGGTATGGAACACTTCGGTTTCTTGGTGACTTTGAATAAAACACTGATAAGGCACGAATCACATGATGTTCTCCGGAACAACAGTATTTTTAACATATTGCAGCTTCACGATGTGAAAACTGCTTGTAGAAGGAAAAAATTCCCATTCGTAAATGAGATGTATGGTTTCGTATTGCGACTCACACATAACATGGTGCACAATTGAGCCAGCATATCAAAAATGAATGTTTCTTGAAGTCTCTGTGTGATTGTGTCATATGTGTATTGGGTATCTCCCATATGTGAATAAAATATTTGAGATAGCCTTGTGTAGATGTTACATAAATTAAGAAACCCGTTTACTAGAAAAGTTTGTGAGACGATGGATGTGTAAGGCTTCTGTTGTTAAATCCAGTGGATAAATAAGTGGTTCCAGGAAAGGAGGAACTCAAAGGTGCATTGAATTATTTCATTTGAACCGTGTTCATCTTTCTTCAGTTCCACTGCGGCTTCCTTTCTGTATTGGTCACAATCGGATACACTCGCAGCAAAAAGCGCTCAGCCTTGGAAGTATGGCGAGTTTCTTCATATACTCCACACCAGGTTGATTACAACACAACAGTTACAAAATGGTGAACAGAATGAGTCAGAAAGACGGTCAGTTGAGGTTATGGACGGCGCGTTTTTCAGTCAGGCAATTATTGTTTCAAATTTTAAGCTTCGATGAAAACAAACATGCTGTCCGTAACCTTCACTGACCGTTTATTTGACTCACCCCAGTTACAGTTTTCATACTTGTGCCGTGATTAACCTAATGATCGAACACTGAAAAAAGTCACGTTTGTTGGTTAATCGTTTTCATGACCCCATTGAGCAGTTCCGGATGAATAGTTTACACCTACAAAATGAAATTAGGTTGTGACGTTTCAATGTTTTCGCCATTTTGGTTGTACCACTTCATGGATTTTTTCCATTGAAATTTTGGCCGATATTCAGAAAACAGAAATCACAGACCTGAAGCGTTCGAACGTAAGGGATCATTATCCCCGTTACAAAGATCCTTTGAACTTCCCAGATGTATCCTAAAATTACTGCACACCTTCAACGCGTCGCGTTAACCTTGGAACAAATTCATCTATGAGTGTAACATGCAGGCCAGCCGCTTCCTCTGAGACCGTCCGTGGCACTTGTGGCCCGAATCTGGAGTAACATGGAGGCACTGGGGAACAGCGTTCTTCCGAATTAGGGGTTCGAACAACATTCCTGAAAAGAGGATCAATACTAACTAGCATGAGCCGAAGGCCCAGTGAGCCATGCACACGACTAACACAAACGAAAGCTAAGACGGCACCGACAACACAGCAGTACACCCCGTTACACAACTTAAATTCAATTCGTGCGCGCTCGTTGGTTTTGGTTGCGCGTTACAATGAGTTCTTCGGATCGGTGGGTAACTCGGGGCAAACTGACACTGAAACGTCGTCTTGGACACCCGGTGACTTATCCAAATTGGCGAACACACTTTTAAGCTAGGGTTGTTGAACTGAAGCCATCTGTCCGTTTCAAAAGCTCATGAATTTCAGGTTGACCGATTTATTAAGAACAATGCAAGAATGCTATTTGAAAAGCAACTTTCAAATAACCAGAGCATCAAGAGTGGAAGCAACACTAACGCCATTCTGGAAGATTATAGCAATATTATCTGTAGAAAAAATCATACAGTTGAAGTAATCTAAGTCTGTTGTGCCAAAATGAGGTAAGAAAAAACTGTTAGGGCGGATCGCGTTCACAGAATTTGGCCCTTTAGGAGAAGCATTTTTCAGCAATAGACCTGGGACCTGGTGTCCTATTTAAGATATACTGCTGCGAAACGTCACTTCTAACCGAAGTACGTTTACTGGTTGTCATTCGTCCAACCGAAATAAGTAGAATGTCTTATATGAGCGATCTTTCTACTGTTTTCTCCACAAAATTGTTAGCTATTCACAAATACAGAATTGTGTTGAAACTACTTTTAACATAATGCGCAATTCAGATTTTTTTTAATATGTTGGTGCTTTGGCTTGGGAAGTGTGAGGACTGGGAATTCAAATGCAACGAGAGATGAAACCTTGTTCTGTGATGACCAGCTATTGCGTAGTTTCTCTAAGAATCTCGCCTGCAACCGTGCACCCCTGCTTGTCTTCCCTGTACGTATGATTGAACATGTCAGGTATAAGACTCTGATACGAACTCACTGTCACTTTCTTCAGTCTTGCAACTAATTGTACGCAGCGGATACCTGCCACTTTCCTAACGACTCATCTTTCGTTCCATCCTACAAGATCGTATATTCTGTGTCTTTTCGAGCTCTGTTTAACGCACTCGAAGGTTCAACACACTTTTCACCTGACGCGTTTTGTGTGTCGTTGAGTGAGCCGAGGACCACCTCATGATTTTTTCTTTCTTTTCTCGGATGGTCACCGTCGGTCCCAGACTTATCATATATTCAAACACTGCTGGAAATATACGGTTCGTTTCTAAACCCTATTGCGTTCTTTTAGTTCGGTGGTCGGTGGGACTACATTTCGACCGCTCTTCAGGGAAGGCGTCTTAAACTATTAGTAAACGAGGATCAAGAGCATACCCACTTGTCCATTACAGTTCCAAGTGTTTGAATTATCAACACTGTTTCATTGACAAAGCACAGCAGACTAGTGTCAGTACGAGGTGCTACTTTCAATATCAAGTAATGGGTGAGAACTGACGTGTATTTGGATTAGAAGATATGATAGGGCGAATCAGCGCGCACGTGCAAGTAGGCAGAATTCGTGTAGATGACGAGTGTGTTTGAGAGAGGTAAAGACAATATGGCGGGAATCGCTCGAACGCCAACACATTTTATTTATACAGTGTCTGGTTTAAAGGTAGGTATACACCCGAAACTGGCACAGTAGGAAGAAAAAAGACCTCTTCTGAATATCACTCGAATTGTACGCCAATAAGCTTCGGAATAAAAGACGTGGTAGGATTCGGAGAAAAGCCATGTATTTCCTGCCGTGATTGGAAATGCATTAAATTTTCAGCTTTATCCTGGTTAGCAGATGTCTTTGACTAGCCGCGCACAAGCTATCAAACCTAGCAACGCTTCTTGAAGGTGTGACAGTGGGTGCTAATTCCTCACTGCGCACGCACAGTTTACCGTAGCGCCCGTGGATTTTTCTCCTATATCCGGCAAGTTTCGTTATGGGACTCGACGAACGTTGAACACCTCAACACTAGGGAATAGAGAGATACCCAAACGCGATTTTTCTGCGGCGCCTAATATTTACGGTTGTACTGTTGTATTCTGCGTATCATAAATCAGAGGTGCGCCTAAGACAGTGTTGCAGTGACTCCTCAGAATGGCCTAACTTTTGCTGGTATCTTTTTGTGCATTTTGACAATTCCCGTTGGGGCATAGTTGTTTAGTCCAACTGTCATCCCTATTTCCCCCCTTATGGAAGTTCTTCGCTTTTCCTTTTAGCACGTCACACACAGAACGTTTACCGGCTGTACATTTCTTCTTGCTCGTTCATGACAGAACAGGCAGAATATTGCGATGTCTGTTGGTTTTTAAATTACCGCCGTTCAGTTACTTATCAAACTTGGAGTGAACCTTTGTGGGAGCGCTGCCCAAGTGGTGACTGATAGATCACGCATGCATGATATTCGCAGGAGTGAGTTATATGCCGTAGAATGAATATTGAATAAAAATAAATTAATCGAGATAGCGCATATAACCGAATGGGTTTTAGGTGGAAGAGGAAGCTCACCGGATGCAAGAGTGGGAGACCAAGCGGAAGCTTATTAGGAGTTTGACCTCAATAAAGGCTGCCCCGTTGGGGTTTATATTGGAGACTGGTTCAATGAAGACAGGTTTGAGGCAATCTGTTGAAAAGCTTTGAAGTGTCTACCAAAACCCAGTCATACAAATTTGGCAGATCGATTGACGACAGGGAACCACACATGATATGGCCTTTTCAGTTGATCTCAGGTCCAGCTGGAGCAGCTCGACTGCACCTTTATAATCTGTGCGTACGACATCAACATGAGTACTACACGTTCATTTATAGTCACTTGCGTAAGTCTGATGGGCTAGCTCTGGAAAGTCTCCAACTTGCATTTACTAAAGTTTGAGTGGGTTATCCGTCTTCCTTGAACTACAGAGAACGTTGCCAGACGCTTGAACTGGATCCGCTTTAGCTACGGCGTCTCAATCTGAACCTTGCGCTCATGCATAATCTAGTTTATAACAATAAATTTACTGTCAAACTCGCGATTCGCCTCCGGCGTAGCTCCAAATACTACACCAGTAACAAAGTGTTCACTTTGATAACTCTTAAATCCCGTAAAAACTCCGCTGAATTTTTTTTCCAGTGAAATATACCTACATTTGAAACAAACTCCCACATGTAATTAGAGCCAGTAAGAATATACTTCAATTCAAACGAAGCTTAGAAACTTTCCCAACATTGAAGAACGTCAGGTTGATTTTCAAACTCTGCCTGGATGAAGACGATATCTTTGAAACCGGACCTAATAACATCTAAACACCTGATTTAATCTAATAACAGCCGGGGGTGAACCTAAACAACATGATGTAACGCCACACACTTCGAACTGATCAAAGCTACCAACTTCGCCATTTGAGGAATTCCTCATTTTCCAAACTTATTATTTCTCCAGAAGGATGGATCTTGTACACAGCTCAGTCGAAAAATTGCAGCTCCATAACAGAACTAAAGCCAGCATATGGTAACATCTTAAACATCCCCGTTAGTAGTAACCAAACCATCTTGGTACACTCTTACTCCATGCTTAACGATTATCAGCTGTGTATAGCTATCAGCCACTACGCAATATCTGAGCAAGTTAAAATAGTTAAGAAAATATATATAGCTTAACCTGTTCGCCTCATATGATAACATAAATATGTGCCTCCTCCTACCCTAACAGATCACTTGATAATCTTCCTGTTTTGCTAAACATCTTTTCCATCCTACACAACGGCCGTACATACTAAATCGACATCGGAACTCGGCTGTAGTCATATACTAGGAAAATCTGTGAATCGATCACTTTTCACGTTATGCGATAACAATTGTTTATTAGAGATATACATTTTATTAACCAACACAAAATTATCAATTTTATATAAAAGATTTAGTCACAAAATGTCAGATTCCATTATTCATCACACTTCACATGACCATTTTACGTCCATTTGCTTATCACGTAATTTTGCATTCCATTCTTGATTCCACGATAAATTCTAACGCCGGGCAACATTCCATAATGTAGGTTTTTTGCCCATGATCCTGAATTTTCCCTAATAGAAAACATAGGTCGATGTATATGTGTTCAAATGGATCATGTGCACCAATCAAGAAAGCCGAAATCTGTGTGGCGCACAAGATCTCAAAACCCTATAGGAAAACCCGAACGAATGCTGCTACCTGCGCGCTGAAACCACTGCACCAAAATGCACCATGTACACTATGAGAAACGCCGCAAGCACAGGGAGGTAGATACTGGTGGCTGACAGGCGCAAGCGAAATCACACAACTACGTGCGAGAGAAGTACGAAGTCAGTAAGATGAAATTAATTAGGGAAATGAAGAAATTGAGAAGGAGGCAAATATTGGTACAAATATTGCCAATAGACCAGTGAATGGAGTAGGAACGAATTGGAACATAGAGTGAACAAGTGAACTTGGTTCGGTTGCGTCCATGCGGTTTCTGATTGCAAATGGTACAAACCTTTCTAATTGACTAGTGAATGGAATTGGAACGAATTGGAACGTAGAGTGAACGAATGAACTCATCAAAGTGCTCCCGGATGTATTGCGTGATGTTGAATGACACTGTGCCGTTGAGCAGCCACGGTCGGATTTCTCTGATTTCTTCCTCAATGAGGCGAAGCCTTGAGGCTTCTTATTTTGCAGTAATCACGTCGCACGGATGATTGTGCAACATAAAGAATTTCGTTACCCGAAATTCGCCGTCCACCCTCCGGTTCACACTTAAATACGCCGAGCATCCAGTTTGACCGCTGGCCCTCTTTCGAACACCGGCGGATGAGCGCAATACATGGGCCCTACGTACGGATGCGTACACCCGTCTCTTATGTTCACCGAAAGCGGGTTTGGTGGATCGGATGCGGTACGAGGAACCCGATCGAACTTCGGAACGTAGGACTTCCGCACCAACTGCATCCAAATTTTGGAACTGTCGTGGAGACCAGGCACTCCTAAAACGTTCCTGAAATGGAACTGATAGATCAACAACCATTGCGCTCATGCTTTCACTTCGGGAGCAGGCGTCCTTCCGACGTGTACCGCACATTCATTGCAGGTGAAAACCAATGACGACCAGCAAATCGATGGGGCACCTGACTGGTTCACAGGATGCACAGGGTTGACCAGATAGGGCAGAGGGGAAACCATATCAGGGTGAGGGGGCACGCGTGGTGGAGGCAGCAAACCATGTTTCTGTATGGGACACTCCATTTTACGTTCATCTGCTTATCGCGTAATTTTGCTATCCATTCCTAATTTCAAATACTAACAAATTCTAACGCCAGGCAACATTCCATAACGTCCGGAAAATCAAAATCCTGTACTGGTTGGACAATTCGCGAGGTCTGTGAAATTCCGTTGATTTGAGGATATAAGTGTGCAGTCCAGAAGATCGTCCATTTCTCTGAAAAACTGGGACCCACCTATCTCCCTTTATCTTCCCAAACTTTTGTACATATTTTTCCGAGGTCGTCTACGTCGACTGATGGCGAAATTCTTCGGCTGTTCATTTTCTCCATCCTGAAAAATGTTTCTCCTGGCATGACCTTGAACATAAGGCCAACGTTAACCTTGTGAAGTAAGAATTGATGTAACAACTCACCATTTTTCATCGAATATAGAACATTTCGATAACTATCATTTCAGAAGCGAGTGAGCTGACTGCCCTTTCGTAAACCAGAGTTTTCCATTATCATCTTGTTGGTTTTATTACTTTATTTCCATAACTGGTGTATTGTACAATTAACAATTATGTGTACGGCATGGGGTTCACGTTGAAGTTTGTGTAGTAATCACGTCTATCCGAGCGTGTTTCTCACAGATGCGTTGAGAAATATACTATTTTTATTAGTGTCATAGCTGCTTATCTTCAGGAAAGACATTCTAACTAGTTAATGACTTAGTGCTGGGCGCATATTTACAAATGTGCCTTTTCTTTACTAAACCGATTTTTCTTTTCTCTCCAAAGCCTTTCCACGATATGATCATCCTAGTTGTTTCTACAAACTTCCTTAGTCAGGAGGGTGATCCGCGAAAAGTTCTACCACATGCACATAGAGGGCATCTCCACGTTAATGCACTCAGTTAAAAGTGCTGGAAACGAAACTACCATTTCAATTCACTCCGTTTTCCTTACCAACCATCACAAAAGAAACATAATGTGTGTGTACGATTATTTTGGTTTGAACGTGTCTACATTTTTCTAACATAGGTTGCATTTCTGATGTCCCAATCTGACCACAGGTCACACTAATCAACCACGATAATCGGTTTACCCAAGCCATCTCTCTTCGAGCTCGTAACAACCATGGACAGATTCAATATTTAAAAAATAATTCACATCTTCAAGGTGTCATTCAAAGTCGTCATGCAGCATTAATTGTATAAAGCTGAATACTATGCATAATGACCTGAGTGCCTAGGAGAATGACCAGTGGCCCCGGGGAGCTTTGTCCGATCACTCCGTTCTGATGGGTATTTTGATAAAATGAACACATACATGGGTAAGTATGCATGTGGAGAATATATTCATTTATTCTTGTCGTCTGAATACTTTGAACCTGATTTTCTGAAGGGTAGGTCATTTTCGAATTGTTAATGAATTCGGTGAGTTATTTCAATACTTCTTGTGGTGCAGATTACAGCATTAGTCAACTTACTAGAGGTGTGGTAAAATTCCACGCACTATTCTCCGTTTTTGGTCACGCGTGACCTCAGCCGTTTTCAAACATATCCTCGTTATGAGAGCACTACTTGGAAATGAACGCGACACCTGGTAATGTCAAAACTCCCCTTGCTTTTTGTAGGTTTTCTTCAGTTTTTCAAAAGTGGTTTATATCTACTCATGAATAAATTTGCGTGATCTCCCTGCTATTACAACAGAAGGGTTCGACTCACCATGCCGACATATCTAAGGATTACAGTTCAAGAGAGGCAAATTCACAGTTGTATCTTAACAGCTACTAGTAAAAGTTATTATGTACAATGGGCAAATGCCTTGGCCGGAAGTACACGTAGCGATAACCTGCTACACGTATTCCATTCCATTCTTTAAAGTCAGAAACACAAACGGATACAACTGATTATCAAACTTCTGTATTGAAATCATCTAGGACGTCCACAATATCCCAAAATGTCTGCGATGTGAGGGTTACATTAGTAGTACCACCGTACCTGTTCATGTGTTCTTGTAACTGTAAATTTACCACAGATCAGTGATATCAAATTTAGAGTGTTCGCCTGAGTATCACAACTTTACTCGTAGCTGTATAGTAACTCCGCACCATCTTCACTGATGTAAGCTACACATTAAGATAATAACTTTATAGTTATGACTGTTGGAAGCGCCGCTCAACCATTCTGACGCTTATTTGAATTCTAAAGATCGACTGGAGTTTCTACCGACATTCTTCCTCTTTTGCAGCTGAATCGCGGTTGTGCTGAAGGTTCCATCACGTCCAAATTCCTGAAGCCCTTACTTGTTGCGTTGATGTGCGCATGCAAACAGCAAGCAAATCAGTTGTAAGAGATCCGCACCAAATGTAGTACGAATGAAGTTGAATAGTTTGGGCGTCGTGTTTAACATGTTATTGATATACAGATTGGGAATAACACAACGTTTCGAGCAAGTTGTAATACTCTACGTTTCAACCACCTCGGGTGGCCTTCCTCAGGAGTGTTGTAATCGAAATCTTCTGTCAAGGTGATTTCGATTACAACACTCCTGAGGAAGGCCACCCGAGGTGGTTGAAACGTAGAGTATCACAACTTGCTCGAAACGTTGTGTTATTCCCAATCTGTTTATCAATAGCAAGCAAATCAATATTTCGAATTCGTTCACAAGCTTGTCGTTTTCTTATTTTGACCACCGATTCGCGTTAACATAAGGCTGGGGAAAACTTTGGCGTAGAAAACAAAGAGCTAGCACCACGATCCTTTGTCGGATTGACAATGGTGGTCCAGAAAACCGCACTATACCTCCTTAGGTGGGATGAAAGTCGGTGTTTTTCATGTTCTATAACTGTGATCATGAGATGTGATAACTGGATAGGCTACTCACTGTCGTGAACTTAGTTCCCCGCTCTTTGTTTCTTACGCTCGAAGTTTCCGCAGCTTTGTGCCAAGTCGATTCAGTGGTCGTGATCAGAAGACTTTGAGTCTGCAAGCAGGTCATCTAATCGTCGCACAACTGGCAGAATTCAATATTAACAAGCAAAAGCGTTGGGGAGGCGGACGTTAGAGAACCCTTGCAGAAAGCCTACGCCAGCTTCCAGGGAAGACGAATGTCAACGGAACTCCTGTGAACTTCCAGAATTCAAACCAGCATCGAACTGGTTGGGCAGCGCTCCCAACAGCAGCTTGTGACTTTGAGGGCTCCGCTATGATCAATCAATGGTTTGCGGATCTTTTGATACCGATAAACGTCCATAAATCTGGAATTCTGTCGTCAATGACAACTGGTTACTCTAATCAAAGTTTAAAGTTAGCAGTTCAGAGTATTACCAGTTGTTGATTTCTTCGGTACTGTGACGTTCTGATTGATGCGAGACGATGCCCTCTAAAGGATTCTGTCGCTCGGCCACACATATTCAGCAGACAAAGTTTTGTCCATAACGTCCATCTGTACACAACCTAGGGACCCTATATAAAGTGTTGGTCCCACCGCAGTGTTCACATAGCGCCCTTAAAATTTGGTAGACATCTGAGCCGAAGAACGTTTCCTCCCAGCATGCTCTAGTCGGTTTGCTGCCGGAATACTAATTCTCCCCTGGTCAGAATTCGAGCACATGCGTGGCCTTGACGTGATACGCCTTTTGGATAACCTGTGAGCCTCACCGTTGCACTGGTTCCGGAACATCAAGCGACTGGCTTTTTGCGGGGATTTTTGCGATCTGGACAAGCGCAACATCAACCACGTACGATTCCATTATTTCTTCACAGAGGAACCCCATTTTAGCAGGAGATATCTAACATACGCGTTTCACCATATTCCGGTAGATTAATGTGACATCCACAAAACCATAGTTGCCACTACATGTGGTCTTTTTAAATTCCTTCGAATGACATTCTCCTTGAGCAGGGTTGCCCAAATTTTCCAACATTCAATTCATGAATATGACCGCGACTTGGGTTTTGTCTCCGTCACTCTGGGTGACATTTTGGTCGCAAGTTCTTCTCGGTGAAAACGTCTTGGGCTAATTTGTGTATATCAGAATGTAGAGACCATAATAAATAATATTGTGATAATCGCATTCATGTGTACATTTTCTATTATTTTTTGTACCTGCTTTTGTTTCAGTCAAGCTACCCTTTATGCGACATCCGGCCCGGGGCTAAAACACAACTCGCTCCGTGCCTCGCTAGCTTGAAGTACCTCTCTGTACACTCTATATTCCCGGGTCGGTAATAATACACGGGGTTAACGCGCTGAGTTCCGGCTTTTCGTTGTCGATCGATTGTCGATAGTGATCACCGACAGCGTTTTATTTTGTTGGATCACTTTCAACAATTGGTGAGCCCGATATTAAGTTTAACGCATGGTTGCACTTTGCCGTTTTTCGGCGATTCCGTTCCGTATCGTTGTCATGCTTTGTTCTTCCGGAAGGGTGCTTTGTTTGTTGTATATTTGTTATTGTATATTGTTTTTATATCACCGTTTTGATTATATATCACTGTCATACCAATATCAGCTAACGATTCCAAGCCGCTCGAGTACCCCACAGTGGCCATATAACTGGCATTCTCACCGTCCTTAGAGATGGACCATATCCTATTGTTCGTACAGCTAGAGGCAGAATTCTACAATAACCGAGTCTCTTCTGACCGGACTAAATCCAACCAGTTAGTAGCTCGTTTGCCGAAAGAGGTCACGACACAGCTCCGAGATGTGTTAGTGAGCCAACCCACAGAGAATAGCTACGGAACCCTTAAGGAAGCTGTAATAAAGCGAGTCACCCCATCGGAAAAGACTCGTCTGCAACAGCTATTTAGCAAGCTAAAGCTGGGCGACAAACGTTCCACGACCCTGATTCGGGAGATGCAACAACTACTAGGCACGTCTCACATGGGCGAGTCTCTCCTGCGCAAGCTATGGATACAGAGACCACCGGGTACGGCGCAGGCGATTGTATCGGTCTCGATATCACAGCCTTTAGCGTGGCAGCGGAGATAGCCGACCAAGTAGTGGAACGTTTTCAACCGCTCCCCAACTAGGTTAACACAACAACCCAGGCGCCAGGTCCGGACGAGATGTGCCGTCACATAATGAAGGCAGCCCATCTACATCAGCACAGAGCAGCCAAGCAGAGGAACTTGGACGCCGGCCTGTAATGGCGACCAACGTCGTCGAAGTTACACCTTGTCGCCTCATATTCGTGAAGGATGTAGATATGGGAAACACGTTCTTGGTTGATACCGGGGCGCAGGTCAGTGTATTTCCGTCTACAAAAGACAAGGTGTCACAACCTTGCGGCCCACAGCTCAGCGTGGCAAAGGGCACCCCTATACACACTTATGAACAGCGTTCCTTAACCCTTAATCTCGGCCTCAGGCGGACATTCCGCTGGGTGTTCACAGTTGCCGCGGTACCCTTCGTTATATTCAGCATCGATTTTCTCCGGCATTTTGACCTTCTGGTTGATATGAGATGCCGTCTGTTAATCGATTCTAGCACTAAACCAAGCATACCCGGCACGCATGCAACAGTTGCAACCACAAAACCCACATATACTCGACCCGCAGCCCCCAGACCATGTGTGAACCTCTTCACTGAGTTCCCACAGCTCGTTCGCACATCAAACGATATCCCATCTCTGACCTCAAGCGTCACACACCACATGCGTACTAAGGGACTCCCCGTCTCTGCATGACCTCGCCGGTTGGCTCCCGACAAGCTCAAACTCGCCAGGGCATAGTTCGAGCATATGCTTGAACTCGGAATAATACGCGCTTACGAAGGTCCATGGGCCTCACCGTTGCACATTGTCCCTAGGAAGTCAAGTGACTGGCGCTCATGCGGTGACTACCGCGGGCTAAACAAAGCAACTGTCCCTGGCAAGTATCCAATCTCACACATGCAGGATTCAACGACTTGTTTACATGGGAAAACCATATTCAGCAAGATAGATCTAGTACGTGCACATCACCAGATCCCGGTAGCCAAAGAAGACATAAAAAACAGCAGTTATAACCCTCTTTGGCCTTTTTGAATTTCTTCGAATACCATTTGTTTTGAGCAACGCAGATCAAACTTTCCAACGTTTCATACATGAAGTGACACGTGGTTTGGACTTCGTCTACCCTTATCTGGATTATATTTTAGTAGCCAGTTCTTCACAGGAATCACACCTCACTCATCTCCGCACCTTACTGGAACGTCTGACCCAAGTTGGTGTCACGGTTGATCCCAAAAAATGCGAACTAGGTAAGGCCACGACAGAATTTCTGGGCCATGAGGTCTCAGAAGAGGGAATCGCCGCACTCACGGAGAAAGTTAAAGCTATTCGTGAATACACTGAACCAAGTTCCTTTAAGCAACTTCGTCGTATTGGTGGTCTAGTCAATTACTACAAACGCTTCATACCTCATTGTGCGCACACAATGCAGCCAATGACGGATATTCTCCGTGGAGGTGAACGCAAATTCCAGTTCACCGAAGCTGCACGCACGACGTTCGTTAAGCTCAAGGATGCGGTGACCGAACTAGCTCTTCTAGCCAATCCGAAGCCGAACGCACCATTGTCAATTGTTACCGATGCTTCGGACACAGCCGTTGGTGCTGTTTCACAACAGCTCATCGAAAAGCAGTGGCAACCGTCAGAATTCTTCTCAAAACTCTTACAACCTGCGGAATCCCGCTGTAGCACGTTCGATAGGGACTTGTTAGCTATCTCTTTAAGCATCCGTCATTTCCGCCACTCAGTGGAAAGGAGGAGCTTTACGGTTTACACCGACAATAAACCGTTAATTTACTCCTTGAACACTTCGTCCGACAGGTATTCCCCAAGGAAAGTTAGGCACCTGGACTATATATCTCAGTTCACGGCTGATATGCAACATGTTTCAGGTGCCGAAGACACTGTCGCGGACGCTCTTTCACGCACCCATAACCTCAGCGCAGCTGCTGACCACAGTATCGATTTGGCAGCCATGATTGCTACACAAGCCACTGACATGAGATCGAGCTTCTTTGCCAAAACAGCTCTCTCACGAATCAACCAGTACCTCTGACATCTTCAGAGTGAGCAATCCTCTGCGACACTTCACAGAACACACCTCACCCTGTAGTGCCCGCATCATTTCATCGCGCAGTTTGGGACATTGCACAATTTGTCCCATCCTGGCATATGCGCTTCAATCGAGCTTGTTACTGAAAGATTCGTATGGCCCAAGATAAACCGTGGCGTCCGCAACTGGAGCCGTTCTTGCCTCCAATGCCAACGTTCCAAAGTACACCGTCACACAGAGAGCCCTCACGGTACCTTCCATTTGCCAGACGCACATTTTCACTACGTGCACGTTGATCTGGTAGGGCGCTTACCACCTTCAAATGGCTCTACTTGTCTGTTGACTTGTGTTGACCGCTTCACAAGATGGCTCGCAGCCATACCGCTACCAAAATGCTCATCAGAAGCAGTAGCCAGCGTCTTTCTGGAACGTTAGGTGGGACGAATCGATTGTCCAGCGGTGATGACAACAGATCGTGGATCACATTTCGAAGGACATTTCGCGGCCCTATTGAATACGCTAGGGAGCAAGAACATCCGAATTACGGCCTACCAACCGGCAGCCAAAAGTGGCCCATAGCGCACATGCCAATCCCTCGTGGAAAGAGGCACTGCCGTTAGTTCTTTCGGGCTTACGAAGCACAGTGAAAGAGGACCTAAACGCTACTGCAGCTGAACTAGTTTTTGGTTGCACACTTAGATTACCAGGTGAACTCGTCTCATCTGCACCTACAGCACCGTACGAGTACGGCAGCTACATAGCTCGTTTGGCGCACCACATGCGAAAGCTGCGTTCGGTGCAGCCTAGAGAGCACTCTTCAGCCAAGCACTTGCACGCTAAGCTATCCTCTTGTAAGCATGTCCTTCTACGTGCGAACGAATTTCGGCTACCACTGCAACCCCCATACACCGGTCTCTACCGTGTCCACGCAGGAGACACGAAAACCTTCACCGTTGGCCGAAACGGCAGGCGCGAAGCAGTCTCTGTTGACAGGCTGAAACCAGCATTCACGGAAGTGCTATCAGCCACGCCTGCGTCGACAACTATCATTCCTCGCCCGAAATTTCCGGTGGCAGCAGAAAGCGTTCCGCCCCCGGAACCTCCTGCAGTCGTCAATACCCCTGCAACTCCGACGCTAACTCCCACTACCTCTAAGCATAATCTTCTTGGTAGGGAGCTGCGCGGGCCCGTACGATATGCAGAGCATGTTAACATTTCTTATTTTTGGTTTTTTTTTCAACATAAACGTACCAACATTGGTATTCATCGTTTGGTCCTCCTGCTCTTCTGAGCTATGATGTGTGTAGACTTAGCGATACCATTTGTGATACAAAAAATGATTTCTCATTCGAAAGCTCACTGATTATCTGCTCATTCGTGAATTTGTGGATATTTTTGCACGCAAAAACAAAAAATAATCAACGAACTCTTGATTCTTACGCTTTCGCAGTTCTCAGATGCATTTCCAGGTTCACAAACAAAGTGACATTGTTAAGGAACAGGTCTATTCGACTATTGATCTTTTACATTTTTGATTCTCTCAATTGTAGACAGGACAACAAAAAGGAGAGAAAACCAAAGGCAGTGACACGCAAAGTTGCAGTATTTATGAAACATCGGCTTTGAAATTACTTGGCCCACCGGATACGTTGATATGGTGAGTTATGCTTCTCCACCTGTCCTGCAGGTGCTTCACCGTGTGTTCTCTCTCTTCCAGACGATCAGGACATGGTGCGTGGAGAGACAACTCCCATCTACCTATCGTACACATTGGACAGACCTACCTCCGTTGTCTCTCAAGAGATTTTAGTATTTCGTAGCCCACTGCGATAGAGAAGAAACTCACCGAAAACTAACTAACAAATAAATGAACCATACAGCAACTATTTTGAACCGACATCCCCTCACCCCCGAAATTTGACATACCCTATCACGTGCAGTCATCTTTTGTGTGTATCACCCCGTAACTGTGAGCGGTCTAAAATACATGATGTGATTTTTCCCCCTCTCTGCAATAACGAAGGCCCGTGTAATACTTGCTAGCCTTCTGGAGGAGAGCAATGTAGAGACCGTAATAAATAATATTGTGATAATCGCATTCATGTGTACATTTTCTATTATTTTTTGTACCTGCTTTTGTTTCAGTCAAGCTACCCTTTATGCGACATCCGGCCCGGGGCTAAAACACAACTCGCTCCGTGCCTCGCTAGCTTGAAGTACCTCTCTGTACACTCTATATTCCCGGGTCGGTAATAATACACGGGGTTAACGCGCTGAGTTCCGGCTTTTCGTTGTCGATCGATTGTCGATAGTGATCACCGACAGCGTTTTATTTTGTTGGATTAGTTTCAACGGGACAGCTGACCCGACCAAACCTCGCACTGAACTCCCGCATGTACGAACTGTGAAACAACCATGAGTTTCTCGTCGGTTGGATCCCAAGACACAGATTCACAGTGTTATTGCGTGAAGTCAATGCCATTTGGGGATGCCGAGAGCCAAATTCGTCATTTCACCGGTCTGACCAACTACTGCAGACTTTCCATACTCACTGTGCTCACCGAGTGCAGTCTGTGAACGATGTCTTCCATGGAATTAATTGAAAATTCCAATGTGCACAATCTGTGCGTATTGCGTTCGCTGAGCATGAACATGCAGTCACCGACTCAGCTCTCATTGATAATCCTAACCTATGCGCACTGTTATCGACCATAGCCGAACACCTCACACACCTGTCGGAGTAATGTTGCAGCGGTATTTCCTTAATCCTCGGCATTTTTCAACTTTCCATTAAAAAAGTGAGCGAACCTGCTGAATGACTTTCACTTTGCAACCGTGGTTGACACAAGCCAATGATCCGGAGGCACAAGATCTCCACCACTTTGTGCCTTCGACCTTTTCATGGTGAAAAATCTGCGCTGGAAAGCCCCGGAGCACATTGCGCTAGAAGTGCTCGCATCTTCCATGAACACAGTGGTTCCCACAGTGCACTGTTTATTCTGCCCGGTGGCAGGCCCTTTAACTAAGGTTATCACTGGACAGTTCATATGACTTAAAGTGAATCATAATCAAGTCGCTTTTTTCTCCAGAACTGAACATCAAAACCCACCACCACAAAAAGGGTCCTCTGGTCGCTTATACTCTGGCAGACGTATGTTTTCACCACGAACACGTCCATCGGATGGACTATCGCAACTTCAGCTGAGTTGATTCATCGAGCATGTGAAGTGGCCTGCAACCACACCAGTATCCAACTGCATCTAGCAAACGGTAGCAGGGCCCCTTCTGGAACAATGGATGGGGCAATTTTTCGGTTGCGTTCTTGTGACTACAGTCCGCAGGCAACATTTTGAAAAAATGTTCGCGGGTTCATTGAGCAAACTAAGATGTATGTAATTTCAAACTACAGCTCTTCGTCCGACGACAAGTGGGACGGTTAAGCTTCATAAATGGTGTTTAAACTATCCCATCAGTGCGCTTCTAAATCCTTCGAGAAAAGAATCAATTCTGTTACTACTTTCAGGCCCGTTAACAACGGCAGAACAGGAGATAAATGCCAACAAGTCGAACATGTTTTATGTGCAGTGCAGCCAACAAGTGAACTCGACTCACTTTTACCTTCGATATAGCAAGACTACGCTTTGTGCAAGTTTGATACCAGCCGTCATATGTGCAGGTGTGCACTGAAACGCTCTGCGTTGAAGCTTTCGCGCGCACAAATGACTCGCGTCACCCAATGAAACGCCCAAATGCCAGTCCATATCTTGTCCTCGTAAGCTCCACGCGGACTCAGTATTGGCCGCAGCGGTAAATGTGGAATGATTTCTGTCAGCAGCTCTTAACTCTATTTTATGGAAGGATCACTAGCAGTATCCCCTCTGTTGACTGGAAGTGTTTGTAATCTGAAACCCCCGTGTCAGCGAGAATTTTTCCTAACCGGAAATCCTATGAAGTGTGCAAAATGCCCATACTTCCAAATCCTGATTCCCCTATTCCTAGACACAATCATCTAGGTAGGGGGCCTCGTAAACCCGTTCGTTTTGCAGAGTGTGCTCGTATTTCCTATCCACAGTGCTGCAAATTATATGCTTTTTCACAATTGTTGAAGTAGCTGCCTGCTTGGAGCGACAACTGTTGGGTGTCTGATTGTAGGTCGGTGACCACGGTCCCTGTCTTTGCTTGCGCCTTTCTCGTTTAATATTCTCCCTTTATCATTATATGTCCTCTTGACAGAGATTGCGAATTCCCCTTGTACGATTGACACGACCTTTCGAGTTACCCGCGCAACGAATTATCTCTTCCATAAACGTTAATTCTGACGCATTACTAAGTCTTGATATCATTCGCTTGTGGAAGCTTGTTCTCGCGTAATTTTTCTTACCAACCTCTCACCGCTGGACCTTTTTTCGTGCATCCAAGCTCCGGTTGCGTCTTATTTCCACACCATCACGTGACTCTTGATTTTGGTTGTGCTCACGTGACTCGTTGATCCCAAAACCTACAGAATTTGTGGATTCATCATCGGGTTTCGTTGTCGTTTTCTTCCATTTAGTTTTTCGATATTTTTATTGTACCTTAACTCTTCGTCAACGAGAGACGCGCTTATATGACCATCTTCGCTTTTTGATCCCAACAGGTTGCTCGGCCTGCTCAGAAGTCATAGACGCCCGCTGCATTGCTGACGCGAAGATTCTAGATCCAGACGGATGTTGCAATTCAGCTAAGCGTAGCTTGAATAACCGCTAGACGTTTCGGATCAACAACAATCACGACGGTGTCTACCCACAGACAAGTTACCTTGAGCTCTTTAGTACGCGAGCAAAATCAGAGACAAATAAAAAGACATCCATGTCCGTCGATTCATTCACACTTGTCCTTTCGAATTACTTTATACATAGACAATCATGAACAAATAAAAATTTGGTATTTTTCGCTTATAAGCACACTCATACTTTCCAACGTTGAGTTGTGCCTTGATAAGACTGAAATAAAAACCGCCATACTGAGCATCCTATTTTATCTCACGTTGGTGACCTTTTTCATTAGTTGTGTTACACTGAGACACTCTCATAGGGAGAAAAGGGAAGTGACCAACAAAGTCTTAAGTTGCTAACTTCAAAAGACTTAGTCGACGAAATTTTACCGTCGGTGGTCTTTTTGACAGTTGAGGCACGTAGCTGTCGGTTATGCAGATGTTTTTGCATTCGATAATGCAATAATATCTACCATCAAACCTCGTTTTGATTTCCAACATTGATATTTGTCCACACGTAACGCGGAGACCTTTTGGCCGCAATTCCCACTTCAGTGTATGACCTTTATGCTCACACCTATCATTCTACATTCGTATTTGTCAACTTACCATTTTCCGGCCTTTGTCTGACTGACACAGCACAACCCACTCAAATCTCTGCTCCTGTAAGTTACCCGTCTTTGCAATTTGTTTTCTGAGATGAGCAAAAATACAAAGGGTCGAAGTGTAAAGGGTTTATTCTCGTAGTCATACGTATTTCCACGGCAGAAATCAGACAGGGTGTTAGTCTGCTGGACCGTTCTACCAAGTCTCAATCGGGATTCCTCGATCTTTGTCCGCTATAATATTGGGGAAGATATTTGCTGAAACATCACATCCATTAACGGCACCGCGAACGGACAGAACTAAGTCTGGTTTTGGAAATTGTGTTGCACCCGCTTTCATTAAAAACGGTGTCAGTGAAAGGATTTCTCGCCTAGAGTGAGACGGTACTTCCGGTCAGACATCTGCAGAATGTGAACTGAAGTTACTTGCAAAGTGGCCGAGACCTTGGGAAGCTTCGGATATGCGCTGCCAGATGCCAAATTCAGGCTCCGTTTATGGTGGACAAGCTAAAGTTAAGTATTAATTAGTTGAACTGCAGCAGCGAGAAACTCATTACCTTCTTTTGTGCTCAGGGTGATGCGTTTCCTTGACCGAAACGCTCCGGACAGTGATATTTTAAGCTCTGTCAACGGTCAAGAGTTTCTCTCCTGTTAGCTCGTGTCTTCGGTTTTAATCTAGCCGTAAGTCCGGATATGCCTTAGATAACTTCTTGCCACGGGGCTTTTAGAAAGCCATTGTATGCATCGTCCGCAGAACTGGAGGTTTATCTGTGTACAACCCACCTGAATTTTTGACCAACCACATGGAAGAGGGTGAAGTGCGCGGTGTAATATTCAGTCTGTTGCCGTGATACGTTTAAAGTTGTTAATTGTTCTGGTCCCAGGGCTTTAGGCAGCTTTAGCGACACCCCGAGAGGTCCCGCATAATAGCTTATGCATTAACGACAACAAAAGTTGTCTTTTAGGGGTAAAGGTAGTGTCCTTCTGAAGCGTCTGGACTTAGGTTTATTCGACCTGGCACGGACGGATAGCGCTTTACGAGCATCCTTTGGTTCAGCATGCCCTCTGATCACCGCAGACAGAATGTCAACTATATGATTCTGCTTCAACCACGAAGACTCGCCACTTTTACAAAATCCCGGATCAAATATTTATCTTAACTCTTTCAAATACAACAAGTCACACACTGTGGCATTATGGCAAATTGTAAGTGGAACAGAGACTCATGTAAACATGTGCTCAGTAGTGGAAAGCAAACACAGATATATTGCAACAGAGTAGATTTCAATGAGCGAGCCATATCAATCTTCAGCAATATGTCGAAACTAACGCTCAGCAGAACGAATAGTGTGCTTTGTGTTTAGTTCACCTGGCCGTATTAGTCTTTGCGAGGAATGTCCACAGTTGCCGCCAAGACGATCTCGAACGACAGATGTATGACAATCAATAAGAATGGATTAGGAATAGAAATAATTAGACGGGAAGAGATGGATAAGACAGGAAGCTTTGTTGCCAACTCTTTTTCACTCAAACTACATGCGTCAAGCATTCAACGAAGGCGGCTACGTTTACACCAAAGGGCTCCCTCAGAATATCAGACTCATTTTACCTGCGCGGGATCCATACACTCTGCTGGAAAAGTTAAAAAAGACGACCGAAAGGGTTCACGGGTTTTTCTTTAGGCGTTCCATTAACCATTTTTGTGACTGCTCCATTAGCTCCGATTCACACCAAGACAGGCTTGACAATTAGCAAAGAGAAGTCTCCTCTTTAACTCTCAATGTCAGCATTCTAGCCGGACGTCCTATGAAGGACCGCTACTCTAGGCCTTCTGGATTTTGTTCTTGCCCGCTATCTTTCTATATCAGAGCTCAACCTTCCAACAAGGGTTATAACCGCCGCCGTCTTTGTTAGGCTCACAACGCTTCCATCCGGATTCAGTTCTCCAACATCACCAGTGCAGTGGTCACCATCTTATCCGCAGATAAAATTGAAAGTACTCTGAAGTCCGTGAACTAAACCCGGCGTGTGGCCAAAAAATCTAATTCGTAAACTGGGGCCAACATCCCTTGACGATCGGTCTCGGTCCACACCAAGTTCTCTGTTGGATATTCATCACTGCCGATCTCCCTCTTCGAATAACCAATGCAAATTTTCAAACAAAGTACGGTCTGGTTGTTGACCTCAGTCACCGTGAACTTGTAGACAACAACTTCTTGGGATCAAGTTGGAGCCAGTACCGTCAACCCGCTTTCACTTCGAGTGGCTTTGCCGGACAATAAGTAGTACACAGTTTGCGTGAACCTACCAATGTGTAGCGAACTCTCTGGAACGGAAACACGACATTACCCATTATTACCCATTGAAGCTGCTAAATGCTCTCGAGAAGCTGGAGGTCACCAATGCAAAATTCGCAAGGATGCAGCGTCTATGCAGTTGCGCATAGCTCTCCCACCAATTCTTCACTGCTACTCCAAAATTCACAGAGGTTTCACGACCGATACACCCTGATCCCTTGTCCCTTCTGGTTACCATTCCATTTTTTCACCTTAGCATCTTTTTTGCTGTTAAGCTGATCGCCAGCTCCTTCATTTTTCCGAACATACACAAGGATCTACACGAATGGACTTGATATTGCCTGCCATCTTGGTGAATTATGTTGCGCTGTCACTTCATCACAACAACTGATATTTCCAGTCTATCACTTTACTTCAAAGACGCATATGTGGGTATATTAGGCCCGCTTCCGCCCTCGAACGGCATTACCCACATTTCGAATCGCATTGGTCGCCTCACGCTTTGACCCCGGACAAAGATTATCGTTGCGAATGAAAGCGATGGACCACTGGTAGGGTTTGCTGTGCTTAAACAGCGCTGCCTCCGCCAATCGCTCCACGTCAGATGGACTGATCGTACGAGCAACACGACAGCTCGCCGGCGCGTCTTCAGGAGAGCTCGGGATGCGCGACCAATTAGCCAACTAAGTAAGTTGCACAGCTTGCGGTGGTTGGGCCACATACTTCGTGTGCCATCTGAGCGGTCAGCGTGCCGGGCATTATATAGCGAGACCACCACCGGTTGATTAAAACCGCCTGGTGGTCAAACAACAATGTGGTCACGAAACATGAAAATCCTGACTGTCCCACTGAGCAAAGTGGGTAGGTGTCACCTGCCTGACTGGGGTCCTCGGAATCACTCAAATCGTTAGCATGAAACGATATCCGAGATGGTGGTGTGTAGCAGTCAGTGCCATACATGCATCCAGACCCTCTCAAGTCTTTCCCGTGGTCCTCTTTTATTAATTTTCAATTTGCTGTGCTTAAACAGCGCTGCCTCCGCCAATCGCTCCACGTCAGATGGACTGATCGTACGAGCAACACGACAGCTCGCCGGCGCGTCTTCAGGAGAGCTCGGGATGCGCGACCAATTAGCCAACTAAGTAAGTTGCACAGCTTGCGGTGGTTGGGCCACATACTTCGTGTGCCATCTGAGCGGTCAGCGTGCCGGGCATTATATAGCGAGACCACCACCGGTTGATTAAAACCGCCTGGTGGTCAAACAACAATGTGGTCACGAAACATGAAAATCCTGACTGTCCCACTGAGCAAAGTGGGTAGGTGTCACCTGCCTGACTGGGGTCCTCGGAATCACTCAAATCGTTAGCATGAAACGATATCCGAGATGGTGGTGTGTAGCAGTCAGTGCCATACATGCATCCAGACCCTCTCAAGTCTTTCCCGTGGTCCTCTTTTATTAATTTTCAATCTTCTCACTTACGTTTTCTTTTAGATGGGCGGCGGTCCGAGCCACTGTAACGTTTGGTGAGGCTCTTAGGTGCCATGATGATAAGGTCGATGGTAACGGCGATAACGTGTGCCATTCTTATCACAAAATGTAGCTCACACTAGTTGGAAAGCCTGGCCATCATTTTGAAACTGGCTGATCACGAGTGTTCTGATTGTATCCTGAAAACTCATACGACACTCGTGTCATGCCCAGTGCTTCTGCATCACGACATTATCTGAGTAAGTGAGGATCTTGACGTTCAGTTACGTGGTCGGATGAAAGTCCCGCGGAGACGTTTCAGTGTGCCAAAGGGAAGTGCTGGTAAAGGTTCTTCGATGGATTGATGATTCGCCTCTTTTGTTATGAGGATCCACTGGAAAGAGAATCTGCTTCAGAACACCTTTGATAACACAGCTCAAAATTCGGGCTATGCAACTGGAAGGTTCCATGGCACTAAGGTTTCCAGGAAATGCCTTTTTTGGAAAACGACGGAAGTTGAAAAGGTCACAGATTTCTTTATTTTCTTCCATTATACATCATGCCTATGGCTATAAAGTTAATAGTAAATGGCGAGGTTCATGAAGAACTGTCAAGCTTATTCGTTTGCACTCACTTGCTGCGTACCACACGTGGTGCGAAATTGTGGTTCGGTTCGCCTATGTGCACGGTTAGCCAAACTTAGCGATCAAAATGCGTCGAGACAGCCACCTTTATGCCGATGTTCAAACGTATTCAAGACCTGACATCTGCAATGGGATTGTGCTGGAGCAAATTCCAGATTGAAAAAGCTCAGCCGCAAGGATTGCACACGCAAACTTCTGCGAGCCGAATTGCGGCCGATAGGCACTAATTAATTGGGAACGTTGACCGGACGCTTCACTGTTCAGTTTTGGCCCCTCAAAAAAGGGGTAATGCGTTTGCAGCAAATTGAGATTGCCTTGTGCTGCTCAGACCATTGATCCTGTTTTCTTGGTTTGATAGCTCGGTAGGCGACAACTCCCTCTCAGTCTTCTTACTACAGTGGTGTATAACAACGTTGGGTGTTTTACTTTCTCTTCCAAATGTGATTGCCTCACGTATTTTTCCGCTACATAATGGGAGAAATATGCTTGGAGTTAATCAATGAAAGAAAAGTGACGACCGACGCACATGCGCAGTTTATTCCGGTAGAAGTAAGCAATACTATTTATTTCGCAATGCGTGGACAAGAATCACCGGGTAGTGAGCCTAACGACACTGTGATGGTAGCCGAATTGCATACTTTGCTAACATACGTACAACGTGCATACAACAACATACGTACATGAATATGTTCATGCATTTACACTAGAGCCCCCACTTGTTTTTGCGCCTTGATATGGTTATTCATTACTTTGAACTTAATTTTGCCAATCTAGCGTAGACGTTGCATCAGAGCACAAGTGTATTTTTGTTTAACTTGATAAAACATGTAGATAGAACACTTTTGAATAAGGCCCTGCTGCCCGCGCATGTTGATTATTCCTCGGACGGCAGGCGGTTGACAACCACCTGAAGCACTTCACTGTTTGATTAAATCTCAGCTCCAAGGCTTCGTGCCATTCACCACTCTTGGGACACTGCGAATATTTCCCCACTACCAGTGGATGTTTCGAGAACATTGCTCATTGTTGATGAGTACATTTGTTGACTTCGCTCGTTAGTTTTCGTTGAGGTTTGTTGTAGTTCATTAATTATTCTCCACTGCATAAAAATATGGGTGAATGTGTGCGTATACTTATATTTAAATAAGTATATATATGCCCATACCTAAATTTGTGTACATGCATATTTGCACCCACAGAGTTACTACTGAGATGAGCTCCGATATACACTGCTTAGCCTGTGAATCTGTGAACGTCACCCATTGCGAAATCATACTACGGGTGTCCCTGAATGCGGCAGTGGTTTCTCTCACATAGCATTGAGGAGAGCGGCTGGTTTATCCGTTTGCCTCGTGGAGGAGTCCTCGTCCATTCTTATTCCCACGTATCATTATTCATGTTGTTACATTCCACGCTATCATGGTCAGAATAAAACGGTTTGTAGTTGGAACAAGAGTGATGGTGCCAAACAAAGCAATGACTGCGTTGTACGCGGTACGCGTTTTCTTGATCTAGATCCATGAGTTTATCTTTCCATGAACATCTAGCAGAAAGTACAGCCCACAGGTTAGATATCGCGCTTTTCTACGAAGCTTTCTAGGGCTTTTGTTCAAATGTGGTTCAGCGTAACTTCAAAAACTCATCTAATACGGACTGTTTTCATTGGAGCCCCAGTTATTGTGGTCTCACAGGTATACTCGCCAATCCCGGAGAATCCCACGTTGGACAGCCTATGATTGGTGAGAGGAATATTGGAAGCTTGTTGGATGCTTAAAGAGATGTGGTTTAGTTAACCAGACACACAATATTGCTGGTTAGTGTTATTCGGGAGTAACACCTTGCTTATTAAAACAAGGAAGACGCTGCGGGTTTGGTTATCAAATTTTGTTGTCCAACCCATCCCCAATTGACACATGCTTCCTGGAAACTCATTTTGAGTTAGGACAGAAGGATTCACACCATTCAACTTTGTGCTTCAAATATCCACAGCCAATAAGTAATCGTAAGACTTATGGCAGATTACCTGCATAAACTGTCTACGTGGGATTGAAGAGTATATCAAAAATCCACAGCGACTCAAGGGTGAATCGCTATTCCTCGCAAGGCAGCAACGTACCTAAAATCGTTGCTCTCATCAGCGATCCTAATGTGACGACTGTATCTTCGTACTCACTCTCCATATTCACTACTTTACCTGAATGAGGATGAGCAGTGGAGAAAAACATGCAAGTAAAAGATACGCCAATTCCACGAAATCGGATTTCGGCTTTGTCTGTGCTTGGCAACAACCACTGTTGTAACTTAGCCAGGCCTGGTAGCGGTCTCTTAATCGTACGGAAGACAGAAACCAAACGATGACTTTGTATTATCCCCTGTGGCAAAACACGACAGTCGTCCTCGCACCCTCCCATGACATCAGTGCGTATGCCGCGTTTCTTACTGCAATGTACTTCCCACGTGCCCTTTTGCCTAGATTGTCTACTGCATATTTGTTGTTGAAATGTTTATGAAAACACCTCAGTCCTGCTGTGTCAGTAGTTTCACAACCGAGAATCGCATGCGCTCAGTGTTTACTGCGCAATTACATTCGGCAAAACTACGAGGAAGCTTGACGTTATGTTGGAAAGCAGCATACACAGTCAGTGGTGCCGATACAACACTTTATTTTTCTTGTCTTCGCTTTCCACACGATTGGTGTTCTGGTCAGCGAACAGTATAGTTGTCTTGAACAAACACGGTGCTCAACTTTTCCTTCAAGGTAGGTGGGTTTTAGAGAGATACTGATATGCTTCATTAAAGAGAGAACTACTAGCGTGCAATAAACTACCAAACCTTTCTACGTTCATGGTGAAAATCACTTCACTGGTCGACTGGTGTATACGTGGATTCTGGAAGTCATTCAAAACAACCGGCGAACGGTACCAAATAGTTAACGCAGTCCCTGAAAGAAAACGACAAAATAAAACTGGGCATCGCGAATGAACGCAACTGAATGCCCACCACCGTGCTGCTGAACGATTAACAACAAAGGTGCGAACAGCGAAATTGCGAGATAACTTGTTAAGCATGCGTCCATTACTATCCTTTGAATGTTGTGGTGATCTGATTTGTTTGTCGCTGACTACGCTAGAGTTACGGTTTCCATCTATAATTCTTTTCTTCTCGGACCGCGTATGCATAAATGTTTGTTTGGAAGAGTCGGGATACCGACAAGTATCCGGCGCACTCAAACGCACGACCCAGGCTGCGTGCTCGTTTGTCGTCTGGTCGTGTCATCGTTTCACCTTGTCATTCGTTTTTTCTCAAGTCGAATTCACTTGTAAACAACATACTCATCGTTTACTCATTGTGTTATCTCTGATCGGTCGTCTTCGGCTCATTTGTTTCTAAACCGCATATCATTTCGTAATTGCAGGAACGACTTTAGCTAACGTATGCACTTTCCGTCGCATCACAAAGTAATTGTGTCCCGCAATTTTCCAATGGGTTTCGTGGCTTGATGGTTTCGCTGCGATCATCTTATTTACTGTAACCATTACGTAGTCGAACAAAGCTATCACGATGCCTTCTAGTACAATACTTCCGGCTGACATAATATCTCAGCCCGTGAGCATAGTTAAAGTGGTTCAGCGTTTCACACACAAGCATTTCGTCATTCGTAGCCAAGTGTCTATTTTAAGGAAGCATATTCGGCTGATAAACCTGAAAGCCGTGCGAACACGCCAGATTTGACTTTTCAGTATAAGAACCGTCAGCCCGAAAATGAGCGGCGCGGGGTGCTTTGAAACTGCGGCCAGCAAAATTAGAATATGTCGCCGCATAAATTGTGTGAGAATATTGCCGTTTGTGAGGCATCCCTCATCACGTACGATGAATGTGTAGATGTGTGTCCACCTACTCACATATACGTATGAGTATATGCTCAAATATGTATACACATTTTGCTGTATATATATGGTGTGCTTATCAAAATTTTCAAGTATATTTATCAGTATGTGTATATGGAAGTATAGGTAAATACGCGAATATTTTTGCCTGCTTATGAATTTGTTTGTATGTATATGTCCAAGTCTCTAACAGAACACTGTTCCCACTTAAGAGGTTCATGTTTTGCACAACATATATGCTGGCGCCTCTCGAATGTTGCATGCGAACCTGCAGTCCACATCCTGTTAGGGATACGAAAGTGCTGAAAAGGGTACGACGCCGATTTACAGAGTTGTTTGTAAAACCTAGTGGTATGAGGTATCGAAGGAAACCTGGATAGTTTGTACGTATTCTCTTCATGAGAACGACGTAGACGTGAACAACTGATTGCAGCCTCTGAGTCGCCAATTGGTTTGATGGATACCTGTGAGTAGTCATTTGGCCACAGTGACTTCGAACGTAAAATGAGAAACTCGCAAAACCACGTTCAAGCCAAATATTCGGGTTCACTTATGTTATATAACAGTGAACGCTCAGAATAACCTACCGGTTATTGGGGTACTTGACACAACGATGAATTGTCCCGAGCACACGCTTCATATGCACAAGACATCGGTGTTTTTTGAGTTGGCATGGCAACTTTGAAGGAGAACTCTAAGGAAAACGTTCGCTCCGGTGACAATCGACAGAGTGGTAGACAACCTTTACACTTAGTTAGATTTCATCAATACCACACATACCACCGATTCGAATTCACAACCCTGGGATGAGGGGCAGATATTGGTCAAAACACAAGACCACGGGGTAGCAACCACCTGGTTTGAAGGACAGTATGTGATTTAATCCCTACAGTCGTCCCGCCTCCTTGATCTCATGAGGTGACAGCATACAACCGTTTTGTGATTGGCCTGCAAACCAGCGAGTAACCACAAATGCCCCAGAGAAGGGTCTATGTGAACACTTTGTCCCCGTGTACGATCAAATCCAGCCTATGAGCTGAAGGGAGTGCAACAGCCAAGGAGTGTGACTGACGCACCTACAGAGACCATCGGCAGCCATGCCCCCATGGTCTAGTGGATACCTGCTTAGACTAGAACTTGTCGCTTACTCGTTAGTCGAGGGCTCGATTAGCGCGAGTATGTGGTGTTGATGAGTCCCAACTTTGTGAGAAAAACCGTCTACCACCTCGTTGGTGATCATTGAAACGGCAAACGCTTTTTGTTTGCAAGCCAACCAAAGAACGGCTGATCGACTTTAGCCTATGGGCTCAAAGAGGCGCAGAAGCAGATAAAATTAATGGACCATACATTTTACTGTGGTCTTTTATTTCCGTCTCCTGCCTCTCAGTTTTTCTTTCTTCCTCTTCCTTACTTCGCACGCCTGGTAATGATTTGAGAAACGTTTCATCTTCTTTTCTCATCGTTAGATCTTCACACGTGGCCAGTCAACCGGAGTCCGAAACAGATGAGTCAACACTAGCAACAGTGGCCTTGCACGTCAATACGGTAAGTGCGCCACATTGGCCAGCCATTCTCCTGAGCACAGTTGCGTGGTACTCTAGAGGGTTCTACTGTGAAATGTAGCGGATCTGTCCCTCCCAATGTTGTCGCACAATGAGACCCGTGGGGTTAACCACTGTAAGATAGTGGACATATCTCGGCAATGACCACGCGTCATGCGACAAGAGCGGGCGTATTAATCTCGAAGAATACCCGACCCTCTCGTTTTATACCCGTTTGCGCAGGTGTTTCGCACTGGGTTCTTAAAGTGTGCATGCACCTTAAAAACGCTTCGAATCGCGAACCATCTTTGTTCAGTGAACACTTTTCCACCCGAGTGATCATAACGTAGGTCGGCTAAGCCAGATGAACATCCTGACGTCAACCAAACTCGAAGTTCGAGTCACGCGGAAGCAATGATAGCACGACGTTGAATTTCGAGAAAAGGCGTGCGCACTTCGATAACCATCTGCAAGCGACCCATACACCCAAACCCTTGAGTTGTTTCACCTGTGTGCTCAACGACAGTTATATCGACGTGGACAGTGGACCGTGGTTCTCTCATTGAAAAGATGCTCTCGTAGGTTACTGGAATAGACCCAACATCATATACCTGCATCCACCTTCGTAAGAAGTCACAAAAGTTCTGCTGTTCGCTATTACTCGAATTCCGTAACAAAGCAAATGCAGAACAGTTCACACAGAACCAGGACATTATTAAGTCTAAAACTTCGCTTGAACTGTTAAAAATTATGGAGGACAGAAGGTTTCTTGAAAGAGAATGTCAGAAACTCTTACTGGGCAGAACCTCCGTCTCCGTCACTAGTCATGTGATCCATAATGCATCGAAGCAGGGTACAACGATATCCAAAGATGACAAACTGGGTTCCAAAGATCGCGCAGAATCGCTTCGTTGCACCACTGTCAAATGCACCAGCGACCCTACCAACAATGCTTACTCCATCAAAGAGAACAAATTCGCTGACCTAATTGATCTAACAGTGGATTTTGGCAGTTCGAACAGCGCGCTGAGCGTTGAGGGTACCTCGGTCGAGAAATCAACTGGCAAAAGAGGGCACACGAATGACTCTGTCCATATAGAAATCAAAGGAGCGTCTAGACCGCAACCTATCTGCACGGAAAGTGGCTCAAATAAAACATGACACTGCCAGTCTGTTAATAAAAAACAAGTTGATGTCTCAATTTTGAACCAACCACGTAGGAAACCACAAACCGACCACCAATGGCGTGCCCTTGATAACATGCCCTCTACGAACCACTAACCTACGGGTCTTCAGAGGTTTCCACCTGCGTATCATGAAGGAATAAACAGTTAAAAGGTTGCATCTCTTACCATCCCTCGATTACAGACCTCTGTCTAGTTATAGCGGTCTCTCGCATGACGCATCTATTCATGCAAGACTAATCTGGAGCCCTTCTGAAGTTGTTTATCCTATGTTCGACACCCCTATTCAATACGGATAGACCCTACACTTCGAATGCTCACTTGAACGCAACCCGCGATGTCTTCATTGACAACAAGCAGGCGGGCATGACCAATTCACCTCAGCCTTACCCTTTTTATTGGGATTATCATTATAATCACTGAAGCTTGGTGCACCCCTGAGACTCCAGACACACAACTAAACCTTATAGGTTATCACATGTTCCGCAGAAATCGTGGTGTAGGACGAGGTGGAGGATGTTTAATCTACCTAAGGGAGCAATATTGTGCAACCATACTTGATGAGTCATGGTATGATAGATGACTCCTTGTGGCTGTTATTGTCGACTGAACCCTGCGAATTACTCTTCGGATGTGTCTACAGACCACCTAACGCCACCCAGGACGACTTGACGAACATTATTAACAGAGTGAACTATGTATCAACCTTACCCTCAGAGTACAAATTAATTGGCGGAGACTTCAACATTACCAATATCTCCTGGACCTCTTTCACTGCCCCCGCAAGTCAAGCTGAGTTCCTTGCATATGTCCAAGTAAACGGATGACGCCAACATGTTCTAGTGCCCATTAGACAGGACCACACTTGAGACCTCATCTTCACCACACGCATCTCTTCTGCCACTGTATCCGTCTTGGAACAACTTCCAGAAAGTGAGCATAACATAGTGAACTTAATATCTGACCTAAAAGCTGTTAAAGAGTCGACCGTCATACGCCACCGTCAAACTAAATTCGTCGACTGGAACGTGTTCACCACACTGCTGAGATCTCTGGAATGGAACACAATAATTCTTACTTCCGATCCTAGTATTGCAACCGAGGCACTTACTGAACACATCAGGTATTGCATGAACATCTTAGACCCTCAAAAGCCAAAACACCGTAATGTGTACGGTAACGGCATGAGTCTCACTCCAAAGGAGCAAGGCAAGCTCAAAAGTCTTAAATCATGGTACCGGAAAACATGCGAATTCTCTCTCATCATGCAAATGCATAAAATGTTCAATGCAATTGAATGTAGAACCAAAATGCTCCAGATAAGTGAAGAAGAACGTGCGTTTAACAGCACAGATAAGAGCTCGCAGTTGATGCAGTTGATGGAACGCAGGAATAATGGGAGAGACCCTGCCATCTCAGTAATGGCACTGCAGGACAAAACCACTGTAGATGATCCTCTAACAATCTGCGAGGTTTTTAATTCATACTTTGCTGCTTCCTTCAACATCGAAGATCACGTACTGCTCCCAGCTCCTCCTGTAAGTACAAGTACTTTCCTAAGCCATATACCTGTTGATGCATGGCTCATACGCTCTCAGTTAGCTATTATCAAACCTTCTAACTTACCTGGTTCAGATGGCATTCACCCTGTTGCTCTAAAATACAGAGGAGAAGATATCCTTCTACTTCTGCGTAATATTTATACACTATCTCTAACATCACGTTCCTTCCCTCCAGTGGAAAAAATCTACAATTAAGCCCCGCTATAAAAGTGGCTCGCGACATAAAGTCAGCAATTATCGTCCTATTAACCATACTTCAAGTTGTTTTAGGGTGTTGGAAAGGATAATAAAATGTCGCATGGTCGAATTCCTGTTATCACGAAACCTTATAAGCCACTCCCAGCATCCGTTTCTCAACAAGCGTTCTTGCATCATATGCCAGCTAGAATTTTTTGATTATGTGACAGAATCTACTGACGCCGGTGAGGCGATTGTCATTATACTGTTGAACATGCCTCATAAGCGTCCCCTGTTCAAAATAGCATCCTATGGTATACGTGATCCAGTGGTTAGCTGGTTTTCGTCATACCTTACAGGCCGCAAACACGGTGAAAATAGGAGACAATAGCTCAACGCCCAGACCAGACACTAGTGGGTGATACAAGGAATTTTTCTGGGACCGTTAATCTTCCTCATCTATATAAACGATGGATGTCAAGTTATTAAACTATTCGCTGATTATATCAAACTTGTTTACAGCTTCCCTTCTGGCAATCTAAATCCATGTTTAGAAAATATACAGATGGACCTCATGTCATTAGAGATTTAATGTCAAACTTGGCTGATGAAATTTTCAGCCAATAAATCCACTCTCGTTGTGCATGGTTGTCACGTACCAGATGGCTCTATAAAGCTGGACGGTCACTGCATATCAACCGACAACTCAGTACGTGACCTGGGCTTACGCTACTCAAATCCATTCAACTTCGCAGAACATATATCGTTCCTAGTCGCTAAAACCAGAGGAACGATGTGTTGCATTAAACACTCATTCTTCCTACCTGCTGCACGGTTACACATTTACAAACTAAGTATACGACCCCAGTTTGAGTACTGCACGTTCATATGTGGCCACCTGCGCAATTCTGATAGGCCAACTCTAGAAAGCCTCCAACGTGCATTTACGAAAAGCTTATTGGGTTATCCATCTTCTCTGAGCTACAGATAACGCTGCCGGACGCTTGCACTCAATCCTCTCTGGTTACGGCGACTCAAGCTTAACCTTTCACTGATGTATAGTCTGGTCTATGGCAGTAAATTTACCGTCAGATTTGCGACTAACTTACAGCACAGGCCGAAGTATAACCTCAGAAACAAAAACTTCACCTTGGCAGCTCTTAAATCCCGGAAAAAACTGCGTTCAAATATTTCCTAGTAAAATATTCCTACATTTAGAACAAAATCCCGTATGCAATTAGGTCTAGTAAGAATATACACCGATTCCAATGAAACTTAGAAAATTTTCTAACAATGATTAACGTCATGTCCATTTTCAAGCTCTATTCTTCTGAGGACGTTATCCCTGAAGACGGGCCCAATAACATCTGATGAAATAACCCCTGTTCTGCGTGATGTTAAGTCACGCACCCTTTGAAACGATCAAAACCACCGCTTTCAGGATAGATGTTCTACCTTTAGACTCGCCAGCAATCAAGAAAACATGTCTATAGTCAACTGTATAGGTGTCAATATGCATACCCTTCAGTAACAGCTCAGTCATCCTGGTACACCCTTACCCCATACTTATTGATGGCTTGTGTGTCTGTGTTGTAAACCACATTGCAATAGCTGGACCTGCTAAAATCGTGCAAGAAAGCTTAACATATTCGTTCCGTGAATGCATAATAACCTCGGGTAGCGACTCTTCCTTTTTGTCCCCTGATAGACCACCACGCAACCTCTCGGTATTGTCAAACATTCTTCTCATTCAATATACCGTCTGTACAAAGATAACTGACATCTAAATTTGGCAATGGTCGTATACTAGGAATAGCTGATGATCGGTCTTCTTTCGCGTTATTCAATAGCAAGTGTTCGCATGTGATACATACCTTATCAATCAACACAATTTTGTTAACTTCACATGGAAGGTTATGCCAGAATATCACATGTTCCCTTGTTCATCATAGCTCACAGTCAGTTTCGCTTCTCACCATTTATCGCATGATTCCGCTCCCCATTCGTGGTTTCACTGATATATCCCGCGCGAGAAAACATCTCACCCCTCCCGGACACTCAAAATTCCGCAATGGTTGGGCATATCGCGAGCTCCCCGAAATTCTTAGGAATTTGAGCAAAGAATGACGTCCGGTCGAGAGGTCCACGAGTTCCCCGCGAAAGTATATGCGTCTCCACCTCGCCCACGTCATGGAAAATTTTATGCGCTGTTTTTCGTGACTAACTACATGGAATATTGACCAGATTCTTCACCAGTAACCCCTCTCTGTGCGTTTGGCACGACCATGAGCATCAGGCCAGCGACCACCTTCTGGAGTCCTAATTGATGTAACAAATCAAATATTCTATTGAACTGTGCGGACCCCAAGTACTGTCGTCTCAGAAATATGTAGCTCGAAGTTTCCTGCATAAACATGAATTTTCCCTCAATATAATGTCGGTTTTTGTCTGTTTTGTTGCTTTACCCAGATAGCTGACTCGTTGAACAATTTACAAATTTGGTGTTGAAATATGTATACGCTTGAAAAACATTACGTTGATCACGCTCTCCTGAATGTGTTTCTCACAAATGGGTCGAGAAATATACCATTAATATTATCAAAACCCCAGAAGTGTAATGGAGCTTGTGGCCCTCGTCTCGCTCTCACACGCGTCATATCACTTGACAAGCCGACTAGTCTAAGTGACGCTCATTGCCCCAACCTGCATATGCCCGTTCACCGGCCATACATCTCTCTTTCATACCCGAGCGCATGCACGCGCGTAGTCACCATCTGCGCACTGAGCCAATTGGAACGCTCCAGTTGGATGTGATTCCGTGCGGTCGATACACAGGCACGTATGACGCGGTCGGACCCGGATCGGAGGACAACTGCACAACACACCAGGCACAACACAACCGACTGCCAACTGAACAGGACAGGACACGGTCCAGACGAGCGCTGCTGCATTGAGCTTGTACACCAAAATCTCACCAATAAGGATCCGGTCCATTGACTTGACCTTTTCTTTGACTACCTTTGAGATATCGTTATTTGTTAGTGCGTACTCAAGCTATCACGGTTAAGAGTTTCACTACAGGCTAACTATGTACCACGAAACTTGATTGCCAGTAAAGCCAAAGGACCAATGTAACCGATATTTTCGACGTCAGATTGG